>ML260469.1:0-65876 GCA_005239495.1 Nicotiana undulata | reverse complement strand
CCCCCCCCCCCCCAACAGTTTTCAATATCAAAGGTTTTGTTCCTATCGAATTGACATATGTCAACTACCTTACCCGGAAGAGAGTTTTTCTCACAGTCCTTAAAAGTCACAACCTTCTTTCCTTAGTAGATGGAACCATATCATGTCCATCACTGGACCATGCTGATTACAATCTATGGATTCAATGTTATAGTATTGAATTAAGTTGGATTAATGCAACACTTTCTTCTGCTGTTCTTGACACACTTTTGAACTATGCTTGTGAGACATCTAAATAGGCTTGGAACACCCTCGCATCACTATATTTGGACCAAGTCTCTTCCTCTTCCATTCACCTTAAGTCAAAATTCCAAAATTTCAAGAAAGGTCCATTTTCTATGGAAGATTATCTTCAGCAACTTCACTTTATTGCCTGCTCTCTCAAGGTAATTGGTAAACTTGTGACTGATGATGATTTAGTCACTCAAGATTTGCAAGGATTTCCTTCATCTTATCGTACCTTTGTATCTGGATTAAATGCTACTGGCTCACTTCCTTCTTTCATTGCATTACGACCACTACTTCTCACTGAAGAAACTCACATTAATGCAAATGCTTCTGAAGAGTCAAATGCTCAAACTGCGTTGCTTGCGTCAACTCAAGCGAAGACCAATTCTAATTCATCATCTTCCAATGGAAATCATCCTACAAAAGGATACTTTCATGGACGAGGTCATGGAAAAAATAACAAGGGGCAATATGGTAGGGGTCGAGGATACCACAATTCTTCATGGTCTGGTTTCCAACATCAATCTCGGCCTCCTTCTCCTGCTACTGGTATTTCGGGTAGACAACCTTTCGCTCCTACTAAACAATGTCAAATTTGTTTTTGTTATAATCACACTGCGTTGGAGTGCAGAAAAAAGTTCAACCATTCCTTTGTGGCTAACAATATTCCTAAACCATTTGCTGCAATGAATTTGGAGGAGGTTCAACCCACAGTTTGGTACCCAGACTCTGGGGCATCTGCGCACATGAAAAATGATCCTTCTACTCTTACTTTTCACACTACCTATTCTGGTGCTTTTCAAGTCATGGTTGGAGATGGTACTCTTCTCTCAATTAAATCTACTGTTTCATCTATCCTTCCAATAACTTCTAAGCCTCTCCTCTTAATGAAAGTTTTATATGTTCCGTCCCTTGCTAAAAAACTGCTTTCTATTCAATGCTTATGTGTTGATAATAATTGTCTTATTTTTTTTTTTAAATAAATAATAATTGTCTTATTGAATTTACTAACTCTGGTCTTTTGTCAAGGACCTGAAGACCAGAACCTGTTGCTCCACTGTAACAATTCTAGGTCTCTTTATCCTCTACGTGTCTCTCCATCTGCCTCCTCCATCTTTGGTCTTTTTGCTAAAGTCTTGCCTGCTTCCATTTGGCACCAACGTTTGGGACATCCTGGTCGAGAGTCTCTTAGTTTGTTAGTTTCTAGAAATTTAATTCGTAGTACTTCTTCCATCAACAATAATTCTTGTAATGTTTGCCATTTAGGCAAACAAACTAGAATGTCCTTTCCTTTATCAAGTAGTAATACAAATTTTTCATTTGTTTTAATTCATTCAGATGTCTAGCATGCTCCTACTGTCTCAAATTCGGGATATCATTATTATATTTTGTTTCTCGATGATTACACTAAATTCTCTTGGGTCTACTTGATGCGCGAAAAATCTGAATCCTTTGACAAATTCAAAGAATTTTATGCAATGGTTAAAAATGTTGTCCACACCTCTATTTCTTATTTCCAGTCGGATGGAGGTGGGGAATACATTAACAAACAATTTAGTTCATTCTTTAAACAAAATGGCATAGTCCATCGTTTTTCTTGTCCTCACACTTCTGCTCAAAATGGTAGGGCCGAGCGAAAACATCGACATATTGGAATGTCCTACGGTGTCTTATTTTTCAAGCATCTATGTCTTTTCAATTTTGGGTTGATGCTTGTTTATATGATGTCTTCCTTATTTATGTTACTCCTCTTCCAGTGTTGCGTTTTAAATCTCCGTTTGAACTACTCTACGGTCATGTGCCGGATTATAATTTAATTCGTGTATTTGGGTGCCTATGTTATCCCTTTTGTGTCATTTAATCATTGTCCTAAGTTTCAACCTCGATCAAAACCTTTCTTATTTCTTGGTTCGTCAGATAAAGACAAAGGATTTAAATGTTTGGATCCTTGCTCAAATAGGATTATAATCTCTCGGATGTCCATTTGGTTGAGGACTATTTCCCGTTTCAGACTCTATTTCCTACTCTTACTCCAAGTACCTCACCTAATTCTAAATATCCCGTCCATATCACACGTCTTGGTGGAATTTCCCCCCTTTTGTTTCGCAACAACCCATTTCAAATAGGAAAAATCTTCTGTTTCCTCCAACTTTGCAGAGTCCTATTTAAATGGGAACAGTCAACCTATTTCGCCTAATTTGCATCACCACATTTCAAATAGGAGTCTTCAAACTCCTTTGAGTCACGAGAATATTTACAGTCTCTCTCCTTCTTCACCAGGCACTCATTCTCCTTCCCATTCTCAATCACTTTTGGATCACGTAACTTCTACTAATCAACCTATTGTATCCACTTCGAGTTGCTCATGTGATTCTTCATCTCATGCACATTCTACGCCAACTCTTTCTTCACCCGACAATCTTCAAGTATCTCGCACACCAACAACTGTACAACCTCAAACTCATCATATGACTACTCGCTCTAAATTAAGGTCTCTCAAGTCACGCATTCTTCCTTCCTTGATGGCTTCTACATGTCCCATTTTATTCGAACCATCCTCCTTTGTTCAAGCTTCTAAAGACACTCGTTGGATGCAAGTAATGAGTTCTAAATTTGATGCTCTCATCCAAAATAAAACTTGGACTCTGGTGCCTCCTCCTCCTAATGCAAATATTGTTGGCAACAAATGGGTATTTCGAATCAAAGTTTGTGCAAATGGCTCTGTTGAAAGACTTAAAGCTCGTCTAGTGGATCAAGGTTTTTTGCAGCAGCCTGGAGTGGATTATCTTGAAACTTTTTCTCCTGTAGTCAAGCCTAGCACAATGCGTCTGGTCTTATCCTTGGCTCTTCAGCGAAATTGGTTCATACACCAACTCGATGTGTCAAATGCATTCCTTCATGGTGAGTTATCTGAGACTGTTTATATGCGTCAACCTAAGGGGTTTGAGCATCCAGATTATCTCCATTATGTTTTCAAGTTGCAACGTGCTCTATATGGTCTTAAACAATCTCTGAGGGATTGGTTCCATCGGCTTGCTCGTTTTCTTCTTGATCTCGGTTTTAAGCAATGTGTTTCGGACCAAAGCATGTTCATTTTTCACTCCGAGGGTGATTGCATTATTCTTTTAATTTATGTGGATGATATAGTTAATTTTGGTTCTTCAAAGTCCTTAATATCACAATTTATCTCCTCCATGAGTACAGAATTCTCAATGAAGGACTTGGGACAACTTCACTACTTTCTTGGCATTGAGTTAAAACATAACTCTTTGGGACTTCTCTTACTGCAACTTCGTTACCTTGTTTCCATTCTGCATCGCTTTAAATTGGAAAAGTGTAAACCAATGCTTACTCCGCTTCATAGTAAGCTTGATTGGAACTCCACCTCTTCCCCTTTGCTTGAAGATCCTTCTATCTATCGTCAAATGGTTGGAAGTCTACAATATTTGTCCTTTACTAGGCCAGATATTCAATTTGTTGTCAACCTTGCTTCTCAATTTCTTCACCAGCCGAGACAATTGCATTTTCAGGCGGTAAAATAGATTTTTTGGTATCTTAGTGGCACCATCGATTGGGGCTAACAGTTGTATAAAAATTCTCCCTTGGCACTTACAGTTTTCTCTTACTCGGATTGGGCTGGTTGTTCAGCCACTAGGCGGTCTACAACTGGATTCTGCATTTTTCTTGGCTCCAATCTCATCTCTTGGTCTGCTAAGAAGCAACATACTGTTGCTCGCTCAAGTACGGAAGTTGAATATCGAGCTCTTGTTGTTGCAACTGCTGAAGCTACTTGGCTCCAATATATTCTTCGTGATCTTGGCATTTTTCTTACTTCTCCCGTCTCCGCAAAATGTGACAATATTGGAGCCATTCATCTAGCTCACAATCCAGTTTTTCATTCCCGTTCCAAACATGTTGCATTGGATTATCATTTTGTTCGTGAAAAGATTAGCCATGGTGATCTGGTGGTCTCTCATGTTCATACCTCTAAACAACTTGCAGATTTATTCACCAAAGTATTGCCCTCTACTCGTTTTCGAGAGCTAACTGCCAATCTTCACGTTCATTCTTCCCGTTCAAATTGGGGGAGGGTGTTAGTGTTATCTTTTAGTCTATTAGTTGTATTAGGACTCTATTTGATTTATTCTTGTAATTATCCATTTTCATATATTGTTGTAACTTTATCTTATAAATACAAATCTGAAAAGGTGAGCAAGACTCACGCTTGACGCTTCTCTATTTATCAACTTCATCTGACTGAAGCATTTTTATTTACTGTTAGAAGATCTTTTCTTTATTTCCATTCTTTTCTCTTTTGCGCTTTTTCTTATTTCCTTTTACTCTTGTTACATTTTCCTTTTCTTTAAGAAAATTGTTTTTTCTTGTGCACCTCAGCAGTAGGATATCAGGTAACTTTATCCGTTAAGGTTTGGACGGGTATCAGGTATTTATTATACTTATGTTATGTGTTTACCAAAATTAAAAGCAATCAAGCACCCATTATTTATATGAAAATCGAGGATCCGCTACTTATGTCAGCTAACTTTCACCTGTATTTATGTACTCCACGTAGAATTAATTATGTGTGATTATTAAGATGTTGTATCTCAATCAAAACACTGATATTTTCTCTAACATTTGGATGTGTGTGGCTCATATTTTTATAAGGAACCAGCAATAATTATCGAAATTTAGACACTAATGGAGTATATTATATCAACAAATATGGTGATGTAAAAACTATTTGTTTGATGAATTGCATTCTAAAAGATAATAGCGATGGTGGTAGGTAATCGGTGATGATGATTGTAAGGTGAGAGTTGTAGTTGGTCGAGGCACTTGGCCATGGTGGTAGTTGGTGGTTATAATATGGTTGGGCTGGGGATGGGGGATTGACAGTGGAGTTGGTAGTGGTGATGGTGATTGATGTTGGAGTATGCAGCTCGTGGTGAAAGTGGTTGATCGTGGTGGCTGATGAGAATGAAACTGGAGATGATTGGTGGTGAAGGTGGTTGGTTGCGCGGTGAAAATGGTTCGTAGTGGTAGTTGGCTGTGGAGGTGGTTGATGGTATAATGATTGGATGGTAGTTGTGTGTTGAAGGCGGATGGTGGTGAATGTATGTTGTCATGTGAATGATGTCAAAATAACAGGAAATTTTTAGACCAAGTCATGTGAATGATGTTAAGACTCGGTATAAATTCTGAATGATTCAAACATAATAAGAGCAAAGAATATAATATAATTATAAAAGAAAGAAAAAACAAATACACTTAATGAACCAAGATATGAATAATTCAAACTCAAATCTCCATCAAATATAAACCTATCCCATTCAGGCCCAGATTGCAACAAATGATACAGAACCCCAATGATATGTTGAATATCTTTTAATGGTACTTTACATATATGATTCACGGACTCATTATCGAAGGGCAATTATATATACCTACAATGATATTGACATGTGACTAACTATATACCTGCAAACAATAAGAGGAAATAAAGAATGAGATTTATGAATCATTTGGTCTGATGTAGAGATAACTCCAGAGAAGTTTTATGCTTAACTCAATATTATCATTTTGTAATAATATTTATGCGTTTGGCCAAAAAAAAATCATTTGATGTATGCAAGTATATATTTGCTTATTCGTGATATACAACTCGACCCCAACAAAGAAAACCATGCGTTGTTTAATTGCGAAACTTAACAATCACCAAAAGCCAAAAGGGGCTATAATTGCGGCATAGAGAAGAATAATCTATATCTATATATTATAAGGGGTCATTTGGTAGGGCATATAGGAATAATGCTAAATAAGGTGTATTAGTAATGCAGGTGTTAGTAATGCAAGCATTAGAAAAATTAGTATTTTACAATATAAACTTTATAATTATGATATGAAAACGCACGGACTAGTAAAAACGGACCAATTAGTTAACTTAGAAACCAAAATTCCACCATTAGCTTGATCGTAATGCCATTTATATATATGGAGGTCAACTTCAACCACAAAATGGTTGCATAAACTATAATTTGTCCAAGAATGTAGCATCATCAAGGACATTATATGTTCCTTGTGTATTTATAACCAAACATGTATTATAAGGGGCAGCAGGTAGAGTTTGGACTAGGGGAGTAGTTATCGTCTAAATCCTGCATTTATCTTAAGAAATTCATTTAATTTAGAACTTAAAAGAGCTAATATTCTAAACCCATACAATTTAAATTCTAGATCCGCCTCCAAAATATGAGGTCCTTGATGATATTTTTCTTCTGAGACAAAATCATACTATATTGACCTTATGTATGTATATACATGCATACACATATCTTGATGAAACTTGAAAGTGATGGCATGTTGATCCTTGAAGGCTACAAATTCATGATGTTATATTCATAGATTTATCATATTTATGCACAGAGCAACCACAGGATGGTCCCTAATCATGGAAGGAGTTCACCCTTTTGAAAGGGTTCACAACTATCTTATCTATTAGAAAAGCTTCAAGAAAAAGTATGAAGTAATAAACAATTCTGTCTTGAAAAAAAAAAAAAATTATTCTCAATGAATTATTTCATGCTGAATTATCTCAAATACAAAATAAGTGATCAGGGCTTAATAACAGGAGGCTGCCACACTTTTATCAAACAAGATGGAACACACACTCTTAATGTTCGCTATTACCAGAACATAACTTCTGGAGTGGGCGGCGACCGGAGAGATTTGATACCTATAAAAGAGGTATCAAGAAGTATGATAGCCGAGAGATACCACGAACAGAACTCTCTATCTCAGGCAGATGAGTAAAGATTGCAATTTTATAGCCGACTATTGTAGGATAGCAGTATAGAAAGTGCCCATGTTGAAATGCGACAATGCTAAGAGAGGATGAAAGGTGGGGAACACCAGTTGCGCCTATGAGAGCCATGGGAAACGAATTTTATACCGTGTAAAGTGAATCTTCTGTAATTCTGCTGATCTTATATGCCTGTACAAGAATCTACATAAATGTGGGACAGGATAGTTCCAAGTATCTTCAGAGTGCTTTCTGGTCTAGTCTTTCATTCCAATTCAGGCAACGGATCAAGCTACCAAACCAATCACCTGTTTGGTCACATTTATTGACTGTAGGAAGTGGATGCTGACTCATACATATCCGAATAGAATCTCCTCTAGACAGTTGTTGCCGTCTCTTCCCATCAAAGGAGACCCAAGCATTGTTGCGTGCATCCTCTGGAATCTGTTTATAAGCAAATAACTTAACCTTCTAACTGAATGGTATGAAATGAATCCACAAAAGAGCAAAAAGTTTAGAAAGGCGCAGTTGTGCCTTGGCTGCCTGTTAGACACATGCCATGACACGAGAGATTTCATGATTTGGCATCAAGAAATGGATATGCATTCATCAAGGTGCCAATAGTCAAACAATAATGGTGTAACATCAAGAAATTGGATACGTGCACTCATCAAGGTGCCAATCATGAAACACGATAGTTGAAATAAAGGCTTTTGCACCGACATTACTCTATTAGGGAAAACTTAAAGCATCCTAAGAAACCTAAATTCATTCAGGAATCATTTCTGCTTTTAAGAATATTGACTAGAACATATTCTAAGATGACCTATCAAAATCAGGCACAACTTCAAATTTAATTATTTTAGTAACTTCATCACGAGTAGAAGAGAAGTCCAAAATCAGAAGTAGCAGAATAAAAGGACTCACATTCTACAAATAGAAAAAACTGTTGTTTTATGAGAAGATAAGAACTTATAAAAAACTGCCTATATGTTCGAGCAGTTAAGGAGAAGACTTGAAATCTGTTGGGATTTTCCTGTGCAGGTTCCAATCCTGTTGTCGACGAACACTTTATGCTACTGAGGTGTTATGTGATAGGAGGATACATATCAAAGTGAAAGTAAGTTCTATTCAACAGTTATAAAACCAGCAATGTTATATTTATGTGAATATTGGGCTGCTAAAATCCAACACATCCACAAGATGAGTGTCTCAAAGATCCGAAACCTAAGATGGATGTGCATTCATATAAGATTAGACAAGATTAAAAATAACTACATTCGCTGGATGAAACAAGTAGCATGAGGATAAAATCAGAGAATGTCACTTTACATGGTTTGGTCATGTCATGCGTTGACCTCCACATGCACTGGTCTATACACTGTGGATGTTAAACCATGGAGAGTGAAGGTGTTAAAAAGAGATGAGGTAGACCTAAAATCACATGGAAGTAAGTTGCATTGATTCCAAGAGATTGTAAGTCTTTTGAGACAACTTCTTCCATGTGTTTTAGGCCTATCTCGTCTCTTTTTAACACCTTCACTTACCATTTGGTGCAATATCACGCTATTATGTTTACTTTAGGCCTATGTTTTCTAGGAGGTTTTTAGTCTTATAACAGATTCTTATGCTAGTAAGAAATATCGAAAACTTCTAGTACTTTTTTTTTTTATTATTTTGTATAATATTGGCCTGAGATGAATTTAAACGGAGAACATGGCTAGTGAGGATTGATATAGCGGACCCCAACTTTTTTGGAATTGAGGTGGTGGTGTTGTTATCATAAAGAAAGAAAGGAAGTAAATAAAGGGGTGTCATAGACTCAAGACGACAACAACAAAGCGAACATGGACTATGCCATGTATTGTCCTCCTTTTTTCTCTTTCATTTTCGTTTTCTTTTTTATGAAGATTTTTGAAAAAACTCAGGACTAAATATTCCCACATTTTTATCATGGGATTTTTTTTCTTTATCCATGATACCAAACGACCCCTAAAGCACCCCCTTCCCTGTATAATTGTATGTATAAATCCACAATCACCTCATGCACTACTTCTCCTTGTACATTTTTATTCCTTAACTTCTATTGCCTCTATAATTTTCTCTTCTCATTCACTATAGCTTGTCGATGGAAGAATTTTGAATAACAATTCCCCTCTCTCAACCAAATACCCTAGATTTCTTCTTCAACTAGATTCTGTATCATAGCCATCATAGCTACCTCTCCTTTCACTTTCATCTTCCTCATTTTTTCACCCTCATCTGGCTCACTCTCTCCCTCTCTCGTCTCTATATCCCCCAACATGTTCATTAACATCCAACATTAACTACCCTTCCATACACTAACTTTTTCTTGAGAATTGCGGTGTCCAACCCAGCTTGCGTGCACCTTGACTAGTTTCATAGCGTACCTGCTACCTCCCACTGGCCATAGGTATCGGTCAACTTTGTCCATGGACGACACTTGGACAGATGAGAAGAAACCACCTAGTGTTTTTGCAGCGGATTTGAACCTGAGACCTCATGGTTCTCAACCCACGTCATTGACCACTAGGCGACACCCTGCTACCCTTCCAGACAATAACTTATTCCATTGTCTAAGATGATCGTTAAAAATTTACTAAAGAAGTGCCCAAGAGTATTAACACACTGTATCAAGGTACTAGCACTAGTAGTTTTTAGTAAATGTATACCATTACTATTAAAATGTTCATGGAGAAAGTCACCTTTAGCTCCAGCTTTGCAGAGTCTGGAAGAATGACAGGTCTGAATGAGAGCGAGTGTGGGCAGATTGGTGTGAAGAGCATGCAAGGAACATTTGGGTGCACCTGCATGACATAAATTTCCTTGTGATATACTAATCTAGCATCCACTTGGTAAAGGCGAAACAATCAACAATTATTGACCAGAAGGAGCACAGCTAGAGTTTCAGCATCAATTAAATGAACAAAAACATACAACACAACTTTCAAAATTCAAAAATATAGATCAAGAACTGTGTATAAAGATCAAATAACAAAACCATCTTATTGCAAGATGTAACTTCAAGATTGCAACTAAGTAGAATGAAAGAAATCTACACACAACTAGCTAAAACTGCTTCGCAGTACACTGAAAGCTAATTTGTTTAATATGGAGTTTCGTCAATTTGCTTTCGATGCCAAAAATTGGTTCTTACTTGCCGATAACCTGATTGACAACTGCAAGTTATTGCTTTGTTGCACACATCTACACTTAGAGTGACATTTCATGAAACTATTTTACGATCTCCACTATTCTCAGTCATACAATAAATAGGAGATGGAAACAAGATTATGCATTTATTACTTTCAGTAAATAATAAATAGGAAGTGAGATGGAAACAAGATTATGCATTTATTACTTTCAGTAAATAATAAATAGGAAGTGGAAAAAAATAAATCAATTGAACAGTATTAGATTATGTAACACAGCTAAGGATCATAAACATAATCACCACTGAATGCAGAACCATGCAAAGAAGTCTTGCTATCAGTTTTGTTTAACGCTAAATATTAGGCTTTCAACCTTTAAAGAAAAACCCCGATAGTAGGTTTTCAACCAGGAGTCCAAATTTGACTAGCTTAGCAGTTTTCCCCAATATCTTAGAAAGTAACCTTTCCATCTATTTCAATTCCAGCATCTGTTGCATCACCCCATTTCCACATTAATAGTAACAATATGACAGCAGGAATCAACTAGCTTCTACCAATAACTCGTAAAATATGTCAGGAAACTTCTATATCTTTACTATTAAGTGCACAATACAGTCTACTTTCTTTTCCTGTCTCTTCTTCTCCTATTTCTTGATGAGAGGGGAGGGGATAGTCAGCCACTTCTCTGTGGCTCTTTTTTTAGCTGTTCACCAATGCCACAACGAACTGTTCAAGCTATAAACCTCACCATCTTGCACTAGTTCTGTAATTCAGCTTTAACTTATTACTACCTCGGTTTCAATTTATATGACACACTTTCCTTATTAGTCTGTTTCAAAAAGAATGGCACGTTTCTATATTTAGAAACAATTAAACTTTAAACTTTTCATTTTACCCAATTTAGACTTAATGAGAAGCTTTTAGAGCGACACAAATGTTATGGCCCCGCAAAGCTTTTACCCCTATAAGCTTTTAGGACCACTATTTCAAAAGTATTCTTTTTCTTTTTCTATTTTTTTTCCGTATCTCTGTGTCGAGTCAAACTGTGTCACATAAATTGAAACGAAGGGAGTATTTGCTTTGGATATAATTCATTGCCTGTGGTATTTCGGGACACATATGTTCAATTACTCATATAAGTTAAAAAGGTTCATATCTCTTAGGGATAAATAGGTACCATGGAACCTCCAGCAGCCGTAGAATAAGCAGTACTTCCAGTTGGTGTGGCTACTATGATCCCATCAGCTTGCACCTGCCAAATAACATAAAATGGTGTCACAGGTATCTCCATTTCCTATAGCTCCTTAATCAAGCGGACGCTTGTTGAAATAAAAAAGTTGGCTAGGAAGATCTAAGAAGCCTGAAATATGAAAAATGGGATAATTTTTTGTTCTTCTGTAGGGGCAGCGGGGTGGTTGGCAGTTAGGTTTACAAAAAGTGCACCTTGGTAATGAGGCGATCATGTTCATAACACTCAATTTTGGAGAGATATGGATTAGAACCACGATCAACTACAACTTCATTTAGGACATCAAACACCTTTCCAGGCATTGCCTTCCCATTTCTGAATATCTCACATCGAAGACGCATTCTCAGAGTTATATAAACACCATCCAGAGTGCTATTCCCGTGAATGACTCGTCTTAGATCCTTCTTATAATCTTCGAACTTTACGGATTAATAAGAAAAAGTAAGAGGAGAGAATTCCCAAGTGAATTTAAGAACTAAATCATAGTTTTTTCAGTCAAGAAGCATACTGCATGCGAAGTGAGAAATCCAAGGGATCCTAGATTAAATGACACAACGGGCGGGATAGCACCTCGAAATAATTTAGAAGCATGGAGTATAACTCCATCTCCTCCTAGGCAGGCAACAAAATCAACACTTTCATGAAGATCACTGCATTATGTACATCAGGCAAGGTCAGCATATCTTAGTGAAGTAAAAGAAGTGAACCGAGACAAACAAACAAATATATGAAGAATGCTATTTGAGTGTACACTTTGTGTGTCATTTCACCTGGTATCTTGACTATAAAAGGTCTGAACAAATCCGAAGCCTGGAGTTCGTGCAAATATATCATGCACCTCAGGTTCAACAAGAATATTCATTTTCTCTTGGTAATACAAGAAAGAAGCAACCTTCACAGAAGAATTAGAAAGAAAGAAAAAAGCAAAAGAGTTAAAATTATGAGATAGTAAACTATTTGCTAGAGGTACTTATCTAAAGAACGAAAAGGACATAGTTCTTGACTGCATAAGCTTGCTGCAAAAGAAAAAAAAATAGCGAATTTGCTAGAACTACATATTTTCTTAAATATGGAACCTTCAAAGATAAGTTCCATAAATGGATCATAGAGCTATGCACAACAAGCTGAAACTAAAGGTTCTCAAAATGAAACAAATGGGAAAAAATCTCAAGGCCTAAGCTAACCAAGATTCACTTTGGCAAAATTAGGTAGAGGCATGACACACTAAAATTCATGATGTAAGAGGGATGAAACTCAACGGCAAAGAAGATCCAAAATGAGTAGAGAAAACTAATGGCCATATATTCCTTTCTCATGTTGGTTGGTGGATACAAAATTGGACAGAAAGTAGATGGAATACATATTACAGATGATTGACAGTAACTAAATGTCCATTCACAAATGAAGTGCAGCTTTTATAATTTGTTTGAATAGCTGACAGGTCGGGCTAGTATGATGCAGGAACATATGTCGAGCATATTATTTTTTTTCTTTTTGTTGATAAAGAAAAAAGCAGGAGCAAGTAGGCCTACTTGATCACTCAATCTGGAGTTTCAAAGTATATACATAGATTTCACAGAGCAGATAAGATGATTATCGTGTAGCACAGAAATTTCAAATGAGCCAAAATAAATGTCTTGCTCTCAAGGAAGGTCCTTTGCAGATCTTCCTTTCAATTGTAAAAAACACAAATGTGACCCCTGCTATAGTAAATTAACAGCCCTATTAAACCTATTGGTAACTGTATGCATCCTCATGAAAAACAACAGGGAGAGTCCAGCATTAACAGAGAAGTCATATATCAGAGTCCAAGATCGATAAGTGATAACTGTGTAAGCACCTCTTTGGCTTCTTCCATGAGTTCTTGTCCCAGCTTCTTTAAAAGTAGTACGGTCTTTGGCGTGGATTTCCATAAAAGCATCTGCTGCTGGGTGCTAGGATGAGTGAAGGCCAAGGAAGTTTCTGTTACCTTTTCTCTGTTGCACAAAAACCCGTCTGTGCGAACCAAGAACATCTCTGCCTTCCTTCTGGACTGCAATCTTACCACACCAGTTGTAGAAGCGCACATATTTCCTTCCATTAGCTCCATGTTATCATCAACTGAAGGCCTGAGGGCCTCAATGTTCCTCCTCTCAATGGCAGTGGCTGAGGACACAGCATTAGTATCCAACTCGTTACTTGCATCAATAAGACCACTGCTTTTAACAGAGGTATGTACTTCACCATCATTGAATCTATTCAAAATTGGTGCTGCAGAGCCATTATGACCCCCATACTTTTCCATATTTGCAGAGGAATTCGAAGGTTTCGTTGATAAGCGCATATTACTAGGTGGCCCATTTGGATTTCTAGAATCCATAGCTCTATCCTCAGTGTAACTGTCTATGATTTCATTCCCTTTAGGTATTCTCTTGTAGTAATACCTCGAAGCATGGAGCCCCTCCAATCTTTTCTTTTCATGAGTGAAATATGTCTCTGGTGAAACCTTTCTACTCCTGAAATATGTAGACATCTCAGTTAGGGAGAAAAATTCAGGGGGAGGCAGTTGCGACTTAAGAGGGTTCGTTTTACCATCAGCAGTAAGCAATGTGCCTTTCCAAGTGAATGCAACAGTATCATCAGCTTCATTCTTACTTAGGCCTTTGTGTTCCCTAGCTTCAGGAATTTGTTTGAAAAGTTTCCCAGCAGAATTTATGCTGTTTGATCTTGTAGATAGTGTCCCATTTTTGTGATCAGATGCAGACACACCTTCACAAGTCAAAGTCTTATTTTCTTCCGAGTTAACTGGCGTGCCTGCCTCCTGTGTTCCTCTACTACCACAAAATGAGTTCACACTGGAGATCACATCCTTATTAGCATTCGGCACAAAGTGTGGTGTGTAGCGAGTCATGTATTGTCTCCATCTAGAGACCATAGCTGATGTCCTCCAAACTCCTTCCCTACTGTGGAGATATATGGGTCTTTTGTATACATCAGAGACCAATGCTGCAAACCTCTCAACCTGCTGCACTGAAGGTGTTGTGCCAACTTCAACAGGGAGTTTCAGTACTTCCATATCTCCAGAGGAAATGGCTTCGTCTAGCACTTTTTCATAGAAGTTGTCCTTTATAGTCTCAGCTCTGATATCTATAATAGTTTTGAATCCTCTCTCCAACAGCCATCTAAGACCTTCTTCAGTTACCTGTCCACCTGTCCAAAAAGCAACCTCAGAACTTGCAGATTGTGTCTCTTCTTCTGATGAAAAATAAACAGGATTCCAATTAGCAAACAATGTATGGTAGGGATCGTCATCTCCACGGGGAAATCCAGAATCGTAACATACATTCTTCAGTCTTTGCAGCTTTCTCCATACATTAATGCTCGTAGGATCATCAGGTGTTATAAAGTTTTCAAGAGCAACATGCAAGCTCTCACAATACCTCTTCATTTCACCTCTGAAAAAAGCTAGTGGAGGAAGCTTATCATCCATTACATGCACATCAAAACCACTGAATGAGTTGATGATAAAGGATCTCCCAGATAGGACATCCTCCCTCCCTTTGTTTAGAAGACATACCATACATCCTAGAACAGAAACTATTCTATCCTCCAGTAAATGTTTATCTTCTGAGGGTACATCATATGAGATACTACATTCTCCAGTAACTGGATTGCATAGTGTCTCCATTAATGTGTTATGAAGTTGTTCGGCAGCTCGAAGGATTCTACAATAAGCCTCTATCTCAGCAATATCGCCAGGTAGAGGGCCAATCCAGGGTAGCTTCAGTATATCACGGGGCTGGAGAGTTCAAAATTTCAGGAAAGCTGTCAGCTAATAACATAAGAGTTCAAACCAACAGCTTTCAGGCAGAGATTAATAGTCGGAAACTATTTATCTAGAACTTCATATTACCTCTAGTATAGGGGGCAGTCCCATTTTTTGTTAATTGCGTTACTTATATCAGAAAATAAAAACATAAATTTTGACTAGAAACCATCCCGGATCAAGTAAACAAACCATAAGAAAACAAAAGGCAAAACTTTCAAATTAAGAACCAATTAGAAACAACAAAAAAAGGTAATGAGAACATAACATAGTTGAAAGATTTGTGTGCAAACGTTTGTTTGCTTAAAATTTAAATTAATCAACTAAGTTGTTTCTCGCTTCGAGTTTCAAGCAAGAACCACTTGGTTTTTCACATCAGTCTATACAAAAGACACCAAAACTGTGAAACAGGCTATCAGATACTCTATGTCACCTTATTGGGGCGAAAACAAAACAGCTGGAATCGGATTTAATAGCTAGCACTTCTGCTTATAATTCATCTCTCTGGCTTTTTTTTCCTAATACCAGGACATATCAAGGTTCAACCTTGGCATATCTTACATGAACCAAATGCTCCGAAACACAATCTCAAGTCAGCTCTATCTGAAGGCTCACTGGCCTATAAAGTCATCACTAGTGCACAGAGGTGGAGCCAAAATTTGAACTTTATGGGTTCGAGTTCGAAATTTTATCACAACCCATTGGACTTACTAGGCTCAAAATCTATTATTTGTATGTATTTAGTAGACGTTTTAGCACATGGACTGGGTTTGAGTCAAAGCTATTAGGTTCAGTTGAACCCATAATTTCTAAGCTAGGTCCTTCCATATAAAGAAAGACCCAAATTTTGGAAATCAGTAGTACATTTCAAGCAAGATCAAACATAAGCTTCAGATAACATCCTTTTTTGTCAGCACAATTCCAACCAACAAATTAACAAGATAAGAGGTCAAATATTCAATCAAAGCTTTAACCGAGAGAATGACATTAGTAGGTAAATGAAAAAAAAAAAAAAAAAGCAACCTGAGAATCGAATCCAACGTTAGAGGAGAAAGCATTAGAGAGCTCAGCACTAACAACAAGCTTCTTCTGTCTTCTCCTTTGAACCCATCTCAACCTTCCACGCCTATACCCATATGAAAACCCAATACCAAACCCTGAAATTTTTACATATCTTAGCTGACAATCTTGAAAATGGATTGGCCCACCAGCAACTTTCCGACCCATATCAAACTTGCATGGACGATAGGCTGACATAGTACCATTCAAAAAATAACCTTTATACTCCAATTCTTTACCAGAAGATCACTAAAATAAATCAACAACCATTGATATATTTACCAAGATTTTGGTTTCTCGCATCTGGGTATAATTCTTATGTTCAAGCTTCTGTGAATAACTAAGGATCATCTCTGTACTCCAAAATTTCAAGCTTCGGTGTATCTGATTATAAGTTTTATCTACGAGGAGTTTTTCTTTTATATACTAAAATAAAGTATATGGGTGTCGGAAAAAAGGGGAAATTGGTAAATATGATGGGGATAGTATCGAAAGGGAGGGAAAGGTAGGACAATGAAATTTTGTGCGAATCGATGATGAAAATTCCGACAAAATTTGGAATATTGGTTCGAGTTTTCCATTAATTTTAAATACTTGTAGCATGTGTGTCACTTTTTATTTTTTCCTAATTCTTGCTTTGGTGTATTCTTGGAAATATTTAAAAATTTCTAGCTTCTTTTGGTTTGCAAATAATGAATAAATTCAAACATCTTCTTCAAAATTGTCAAGCAGACATTATTAATCCGGAATCAATGTGATAGAAGAAGAAAAAATTAACACTTTCTAAATTAAACACAGATGGTTTTGTCAATGTCAGTTGGCAACTTATTATTGATAGAGAAAATAATCGCTTGCACTCATTTCTTATGGAGAAAAACAACAACTATACATAGCTACAAATAATCGTCATAGCAATCAACCCAAAGCAACCATACTAATGTTTTACCAAAAAAGTGTTAACATTTTCTTAAAACGAATTAATAAGTAAAGTAAAGGGTGAATCTTAGTTAAAGTTAATGACTATCACATCTAGAGATTCAGTGTGTAAATAAGATTAGACTGCGTCCAACAATATTAAATGTAAGCAAATCGTGTTCAATGATTGTCAATGAATGCAATAAAAGGTGTATAGAGTAAATGCATATAATGTCAATAAATGTAATAAGGAGGAACTTATCACCCAAATATTAAGTGACTTGGATGAATCTTCTCCCTGACAACAACGTGGGATAATATAAAATGGGGATGAACGCGAGGCCCTTGAATCTTGTGAACGAAAAGGTATATCTAGAACAAAGGAATCAGTGGAAAAGACAAGCTTTGTATATTCTTTGTAGTCAACTTTACAACTGTGCTCTTATCAGAAAATTCAAGATCCCCCTTTGTTCTTTATCTCTTCCTGTTTGTAAGGGATATTCTTAGGAAACCCTAAAAAAGTACAACCGAAGGAATATCCAAATGGAATATTCCTCCACTCTGCCCTAAACCTATACCACTGTTACTTTCACGCATTCTCTACTCGACATCGGCATTAACTCTCCTAAAGATGACTCATCGTCACTAAGACATGGTCGACTTAAGCTTCGACCACATCCATTACAACTGTTAAATCCAACCCAAATTTTGACCAATACAGTTAGTCCATCCGCTTATTGAGGTTGTGATCTTGAACGTCCTCGATGAGCGGACTCTATCTGTGACCGTTTTGAGGGAAATCTTGTCATGACGGTTGGATCGAATTGGCCGAGGTAGGGCTGCGGTTGTCAGTGGGGCTGCGATTGGTGTAGGTGGCGTAGGATGACGGCATAGCCACGCACGTCATCATTGCGCGTCTTCCCAATGCAGAGTATGTATTGTTGTCGCTTCAATTTTGGTGCCACTGACGGCTTTTGCCTCGATTCCGACGCCACCCAACCCTATAAATAGAGGGGAGGGTTTCTCATTTGAAACTTTCACTACTTCCTTCTTTGTAAGAATAAGTTCCTCCTGTGATCTTCTTCTCTATTTCTTGCAGTTTTATCACCATTTCTCGTAGTTTCTTCACCTTCAATTTCCGGTTTCTTTCCCAGTCAATATTTTCTTTCCCTTACTTCATTGTACACCTTACTGTGTCGGTATGTCAACTTCTCCTCATACTCACGATGAAGTTTTCGATGCCACTCCTTTATCGGTGGCCATTCCTCCCGTCGGTGAGGAACCCATGGTTGAAGAGGAAGACAGTTTCCCCACCGTAGAGGAAGTGGTTCCTAAAAATCCTACAGTCAGGAACGACTTCCCCAAAGAACCTGCTCCCGCTCTTGCTCATGAGCTTTCTGAGACGGGGCCAGATGAAATAGCCGACCTGCGATCCAAATATCGCATCCCTCCTCACGTCGAAATTGTTCCGGCGGGGGCGATATAATACGGGTTCATCGGCCAGGGTTTTGTGCCTTTTATGTATATCCATTCCTAATTTGCTATTCTTTTCCTCTCCCTCGGTTAGCATTGGAATTCTGCCTTTTCTACGGCGTTTTCCCGGCACAGCTCTCCCCTTATTTATATAAGGTTTTCTTGATGCTGGCTAAGTACGCGGAGTTGGCCGGCTGTGAGGTCGACATCCGCCACTTGTTGCACCTGTTCTCGCCTAGATTTTTAGAGGCACTTTGATACACTTACGACATCACGGAACAAAGGGGTTGGTGGCCGGGATGGATGATAAAGCAAATCGGTTGTTCTGGCGCAAATACTTCTTCGTCATAATCGATCACCTAGCGGCGGACCCGACCGGGTTCCCTGAGAAGTGGAATTACCATCGTAAGTATCTCGTCGTACCGTTTATTACTTTCTCTTTATTTCCTCTTTTCCTTTCGCTCTCTAACCCACTCACGGTTTCCTTATTTTCAACTATGAGACGTTCTCCTTCCCTCATCTTGGATATTGAGGATTGGGTAACTCGCGTGTTACCCCAAATCATGGGGATCCGCGATTGTGCGTCCTTCCACAAGTGCTTCGGGCCCAGGACTTCGTCTCGTAAGTGTTCCTACTTTCCAACTTAGCTTCATTCTCTCTCATCCTTTGACTTGACCTCCCTTTGGTGCCAGGTCGGCGGGTTTCCATAAAGATGAAGGTTCCCGCGCTTGCCTTTCGTCAGGCGGTGACCTCGGCTGCGATGGAGTTCTCTCTAGTTGAGTATGTACGAGGTCAGGCTCAAGCTTCACAAGTAAAGGATTCCGCCTATAGAGCCGTTGGACGAGATCTCTTCTCAGCCGATCTTTTGTCTTGTTGACGAGTCACCTCGTGGCAAGGAATCATCGCCGAGGAAGAGACGGAGAGTGGATATAGGGAAGGTCATTGTTGATGAAGAACCGGAGAGAGTCATGGCTTTAGAGGTGAGGTCAGGGCCTTCGCTAGCTGTGGAGGTGGCCCTTACGATGGGTGATGTTATAGAGAAGATGCCCTCTAGGGTTGAGGGGGTTCGTAGTGGCGAAGAGCTCGTGCGGGCTGTCAAAGGTGGCTCCTCATTGGCGGCCGTAAGAGGTAGTGATGTCCCTGCAGGGGACGTCGATTCTGGATCTAACAGCGATCCTGAGGAGGTATGGACTTTCACGGAGAGGGATACTCGTGTGGAGATAAGGACGGAAGGTCCTAATCGGCACATAATCATTCTCGTGAATTACAACTTCTTAGTCGACTCAGAACAGGTGGCGTCGTCCTTTGCTCCATAGTGTGCGGAGGCAAAAAACAGGACGTTGTAAAATCTGAATGATATCGACTTGTCTTTAGGCCTATCGGGCATGGCTTTGCGGGTGAGTTTTCACTTCTTTTCTCCTGAGCTTTTATGTGTTTCATAAGTATCACTTTACTTTGGCTGACTTGCCTTCTTTTGCACATCAGACTCTCATACTGGAGATCAAGCGCGACCGACAAGAGGAGGAGAGGGTTCTCTCTATAGGAGGATAAAGTCTAAGTATAGACAGTATCGTACCAAGTATCAGAAGATGGTCATGAGTGTTGACGAGGATGGCCGATTCTGAGAGTTGCGCGATGAGATTGGGAGGAAGGACGAAGAACTGAAGGAGAAAGACGAGGAGATCATGAAAGCCATTGGCTGATGCATCATGTTGGAGGAGACGGTGAGGTCTAAGGAAGATGAACTTGAATTGAGTAAAGTGGTAATGGCCGAGAATGCGGATCTTCAGGCACAAGCGGCGTCCTTGAAGGTCGAGCTCAAGCAAATCGAGGCTAGGGTCACCGACTTGAGGGAAGAATTGAGTACTAGGGTCGCAAAGCTAAATCTAGTTGATAGGACCAGGATAGCTGCAGCGGCGTAGACAGCAGCTTTGGCAGGTACCCTGCGCGTTTGTAGGTCTGAGCGGGCCAGTGAGGTGGAGAGTCAGCACTCAAGGTGGCAAGGTTGGTAGAGAAGGTTGGGAATTTAGAGGGGGAGTTATCTGGGTTGAATGAGAAGATCGTCATCATGAAGGTCGAGAAGGAACAGCTGGCCCAACCATCTACTTCTCAAGATTCTACAAATCCACGTGTATCACGGGAGTTATACGAGATGTGGGTTCACCCTGAGGCCCAACTTGATGTGTACAAGTCTCTAAAGGCTGCCGGGAAGGTTTTCGAGGAAGAGCTTACAGGCGTTCGTGTCAAGGCACGGGCAGCTCGTGAAGCTTGTGGTTATGAGCCTGGTATGCCCGAAGGGAATGATGACGATGACGTCGTTGATAGGATTGCCTTTGATCCTTGGTATGATAAAGTGTATGCTGACAGGGATGATGCGGCGTGAAGCCTTTGTACTTAATTTTTGTTTGTTTTGCTATTATTGTGAAGGTGTCCTCGAGTCCTTTGTAGAAAGTAATGTAGTCCAACAATTGAAATGGAACGATTACCTTTTTTCTATGTGTTTTCAGATTCGCGTTCTCTTATTCTTCTTTTATTTGTTTGTTGTGTGATGTTGCTTTCGGCGAGGTCGAGCGTAGACCGACTTGAGGTCGAATGTGAGTTAGCTCGAATGAGGTCGAGATTTGGTTGATTCGAGCAAGATCAAATGTAAAGTAGTTCGAGCAAGGTCGAATGTAAAGTAATTCGAGTGAGGTCTAATGTAAAGAAACTCGAACGAGATCTAATGTAAAGCAATTCGAGCAAGGTCGAATGTAAAGCAATTCAAGCAAGGTCGAATGTAAAGCAATTCGAGCGAGGTTGAATGAAAGTTATTCAAGCAAGGTCGAATGTAAAGTAATTCGAGCGAGGTCGAATGTGAAGTGATTCTAGCGAGGTCAAATGTGAAGTAATTCGAGCAAGGTAGAATGTAAAATAATTCGAGCGAGGTCGAATGTAAAGTAATTCGAGCGAGGTCGAATGTGAATTAATTCGAGCGAGGTCGAATGTAAAGTAATTCGAGCGAGGTCGAATGTAAGGTGTAGAATGTAGAATGACTTGGAGTTGTGCAAAAATGTTGCATGTTGCTTTGTTTATTCATTCATTGGAGAATATTACATGTGTATGTTTGTTCCATACATACATTTGAGAAGTTCTCGTCCACCTAGTCCCTTCATCGTTCAGCCTGGAGTAATAGTCGATAGGCGGAGCGATAAATCGCATACTTGAACTTCGAGACGTCCCCTTCATCGCCTAATTAAAAACCTCTCCGGTAAAACCGAATAGGGATAAAACCCTGGTGAGGAAAAAAGAGTACGACTTGGAGGATGTCCGTTTTCAGAAGTTGAAGTATTTAAGGTGGGCGACGTTCCAATTGTTTGGTAGTATCTTTCCCTTCATTGTTTCTAGCTGGAATGATCTTTTGTTAGCTGATGTTATGATTTTTTTATGGTCCGTCCTAGTTGGTTCATAGTTTACCTTCTCTTGGGTCTTTGCTCGCATGTGTTTTGGCCTTGAGTACATAGTCCCTAACTTTGAGTGGTCTGACTTTAGCCTTTTTGTTGTAATATCGTTCTACTTGCTGTTTTTGGGCTACCATTCTTATGTAAGCCATATCTCTCTGCTCTTCTGCTTCGACGAGGTCTTGCTTTCTGTTATCGCCGTTGCTTGGTCCGCTCTCATTTGAGTATCTTAATCTTAGCTCCCCGACCTCGACTGGTATCACTGCGTCAGTCCCGTAGACTAATGAATATGGCGTTTCTCCTGTGCTCGTTTTTGACGTGGTGCGGTATGCCCATAGCACTTCTGGAGTAGTTCTGGCCACAGTCCCTTGGCGTCTTCGAGTTTCTTCTTCGTGATGTTTAATATTTTTTTGTTGGATGATTCGGCTTGGTCGTTTCCTGCAGGGTGATATGGCGTGGAGAGTATTCGCTTAATGTGCCATTTTTTGAAGAATGCGACTGTCTTTTCCCCGGTGAACTGTGGTCCGTTATCACAACTGATTTCTCTGGGGATGCCGAAACGACATATAATGTTCCTCCATATGAATGTGATAACTTCCTATTCGCGTATTTGGGCGAACACACATGTTTCTACCCATTTGGAAAAGTAGTCAGCTAAAACCAAAAGGAAACGTACATTACCTCGTCCTACTGGAAGTGGTACAACGATGTCTATTCCCCATTTGATGAATGGCCATGGCGATGTGACTGAGTGGAGGTGCTCGTCCGCTTGATCTATCATAGGAGCGTATTTCTGGCATTGCTCGCATTTTTTGACGAAGTCGGTGGCTTCTTTCTTCATGGTGGGCCAATTGTAGCCTGCTCGTATGAGGAATCTGATGAGATCTTGATTGCCGGTATGGGCACCGCAGTGGCCTTCGCGTACTTCCTCAATGGCGCGCCTTGTTTGGTTTTGTCCTAGGCATTTCGCCACGGGACCGCCAAACGTTCTTTTGAATAAATCGTTATTGATGATGCTATATCTGCCCGCCTGCATTCAAATCTTTTTGGCTTCTTTTTTGTCTGATGGGAGTATTACCTCCTGCAAATACGTTATAATACAGTTGCGCCAGTACCAAGTTAATTTTACAGAGTGTACCTCAAGTTGGTCTATTGACGAGTAGAGTAGGGTGACCACGTTCTCCTTTCCACTTATGTTTTTGGTTGCTGCTGCTAATTTAGCGAGGCCGTCTGCCTCGATGTTTTGAGCTCGAGGTATTTGATCGAGTTGGCATCTATCGAATTCTGGCAATAGTTTATGAATTTCTGCCTGGTATTTTTGTAATCGTTGCTCCTTGATTTGGTAAGTCCTTGTGACTTGGTTTACGAAGAGTAATGAGTCGCATCGGAGGATGACTCTTCGTGCTCCATACTTGAGATCTAGCTTTAGTCCTGTAATTACGGCCTCGTACTCAGCCTCGTTGTTAGTCATATCGGGGCACCGTATGGGCTGGCAGATGACTTCGCCTGTTGGGACCTCGAGTATGAGTCCTAGTCCGGAACCCGACGCATTAGAGGCGCCATCGGTGTACAGGACCCGTAGGTCGGGTAAGTTGGGAGAGGTAATTCCTGCTCGACTTCAGGCATTATCTTGGCGTTGAAGTCGGCGACAAATTCGGATAGTACTTGCGGCTTTATCTTCGTTCGCGCCTGATACGTGATATCGTGCTCGCTTAATTCTATGGCCCATTTGTGCCAATCTCCCCGACAGTTTATGTAGAATGCTTCTTAAGGGGAAGGTCATGACCACCGATATATGGTGACATTGAAAATAGGGTCTAAGCTTTCGTGAAGCTATGACCAATGCCAGAGCCAACTTTTCGAGGTGGGGGTACCTCATTTCGGCATCGACCAGGGTTTTGCTAATATAATAAATTGGAGACTTCGTACCTTTGTTTTCGCGGACTAGTACTGCGACCTATGATAGGCCAAGTATATCAGGAGGCGTTCACCGGGTTCTGCTTTGGCGAGTAGTGGAGGCGAGGACAAATATGCCTTAAGTTCCCTTAAGGCCTCGATGCATTCTGAATTCCACTAGAGCCCGTTGAAAAATTTGTGGCGTCTAGCGGAGGATTGTAAGATGAATCTCGACAGGGCGGCTATACGGTCGGTCAGTTTTTGTACTTGTTTCTTGCTGGTCAGCATTTCCGGTATTCCTTCGATAGTTTTGATCTAGTTGGTTTTGATTTTGATACCTCTTTGCAACACTAGGAAACCGAGGAACTTGCCCGAGGTTACGCCCAAAGCACACTTTTCAGGGTTTAGCTTCATGACATAATGCCTTAGTATATCGAAGGCCTCTTTCAGGTGGTCGATATGATCTTCTTTCCTTTTGGATTTGACCAACATATTGTCTATGTATACTTCCATTGTTTTGCCGAGATGGTCCTTGAACATCTTGGTGACCAACCTTTGATAGGTTGCTCATGTGTTTTTCAACCCGAATGGCGTGACTCTATAGCAGTACGTCCCCTGATGAGTTATGAAAGTGGTCTTTTCCTATTCCTCCTCCTCCATGAGGATTTGGTTGTATCCTGAATAGGCGTCCAAGAAGCTTAACAACTCATGCCCTGTTGTTGCGTCGATGAGTTGGTCAATGTGTGGCAACGGAAAAGAGTCATTTGGGCATGCTTTGTTAGGTCTGTGAAATCCACGCACATGCGCCATTTCCCATTTTTCTTCTTTACCATGACCACGTGGGCGACCCATTGGGGGTATTTGGACTCTCTGATGGAGCCATTGGCGAGTAGTTTTCCCACCTCATTGCGGACGACCATGTTGGTTGCAGCGTTGAATTTTCTTCTTTTTTGTCGTACTGGTTGGTAGAATGGATCTACATTCAACTTATGCGTGGAAATGCCTTTCGTTATACCTGGCATATATTCATGGGAGAAAGCGAATAGATCTGCATTGTCAGTAAAAAATTTATGAATTTACTTGGTTCGGAGAGTTTATGGCCGATGTAAGCCTTTTTGCTGTGGTCATTTTTTTCTATTTGGACGGGGTCGAGGTCTTCTACCGTTGACCCCATGGCCTCCACAACGTCGGGGTCCTTGATTACATCTTTTTGTTCGTCGGGTTCGGGCCCCGACTTTGGTAATTACTATGCTTCCGAGCCCGTTCCCTTTAACTGTGTTGTGTATGTACAGTCTTGGGCGATGAGATAGCATTCGTGGGTCGTGCGTTGTTCGCCTAGGATGCTAAATATCCCCCACGGAGTGGGGAACTTGATTACTTGATATAAGCTAGACGGGATGGCTCTCATGGCGTGTATCCAGGGTCGCTGTAACGACCCGGTCTGTCGTTATGTAGAACCTGCATTTTAATTACTGCTACTGCCTTGTCATAGATTGGTTTAACTGTTATTGATATATTAGAGTTGGTAGGCTTGAAATCAGAATGGTTGTAGTGAGAGTTCAGTCATTCAGTCTTTAAAAATAGCCTTAAAATGGGGAAAAGTCAACTGAGAGTTGACTTATTGGTAAACGACCTCGGAATGCAAATTGTATGGCTCGAATAGCTTCGTTAGGTGATTTGGGACTTGGGAGTGTGTTCATAATAATTTTGTGATGTCCAGTGTAGAATTAGGCTTGAATTGGCGAAAGTTAGTTTTTGGTGATTTCGGGTCGACAGTGGAAATAGGCTATCGGGGTCAAAATGGAATTCCGACAGTTGAAACAGGTTCGTAATGTTATTTTGGACTTGTCTGCAAAATTTCAGGTCAATCGGAGTTGATTTGGATAGTTTCGGCATCATTGGTGGATTTTAGAAATATCAAAGTTCTTAGGCTTGAATCCGATGTGAAATTGGTGCTTTGATGTTAGTTTGGGTGTTTTGAGAGTGAAAATAAGTTTGAATGATCATACGTGATGTGTTGGTAAGTTTGGTTGGGGTCTTGAGGGGCTCAGGATTGATTTCGGGCGATTAACAGACTCAATTGGACTTAAGGAAAATGTTGTTTTTGCTGGTGTGATGTGCAAAGAAACTATGCTTCGCGTTCGCGGGTGGGGTCCTGCGTTCACGAAGGGTTAGATGGGGAGGATGCAGGTTTGTTCTTCGCGTTCACGGAGAGACGGGTGCGAACGCATAGGTCTAGGGAGAGGAAGCTCTACGTTCGCGGTTGAATGAATGCGTTCGTGAAGAAGATTGGGGACCCCGGGGATTTTGGCCTTCGCGATCGCGAAGGGCGACCGCGTTCGCGGAAGGTGGACCAGGTTGTGCATCACGAACGCGACCCGGTTGGTGCGTTCGCGTAGGGTAATGGAGTCCTGGAGACTGTTGTGCTTCGCGAACGCGGGGAGGGGGCAGCGTTCACAATGAACAAATAACTGGGCATTATTTAATTAAACCCTCCGCGACCTAAACCCTTTTTACACCATTTTTGTACGAACAAAGAGCTTTGGGGGCGATTTTTGAAGAGGGAAATCAGTGTTTTTCATAGATGTAAGTGTTTTGATCATTAAAACTCGATTATGGATGATTATAGAACATAAAACCAGTGTAAATTCATGGAAAATCAGTAGAAAAATTGGGTTTTAGAGCTTGAGATTATGAGACCTTTAGGGGTCAATTTGAGGGGTCAAACAAACTCCGATTTTGGTGTTCTTTATATGTACAAACTCGTGAGAGGACGAAGAACACTTTTGTATAAGAATTTCTGAGTTTTGGGACGCAGGCCCGAGGGTCGGGTTTTGATCTGTTTCGGATTTTTGGGTTAAATTTGATATCTTTCGATTGGAAATTGTTCCTTAAGCACATATTGATGATAAAAATCTGAACTTGGTAGATTTGGATCCTTCGAAGGTTGATTCGAGAGGCAAGCGCATTGCGGAATAGTTTCCGCGCTAGTTTTGAGGTAAGTAATGTCTTTAAATCCTGTTCTGAGGGTATGAAATCCCGGACTATGCACCCTTTCACGGGTTTTGAAATGCAAAGGTTGAAACTTTGGAGATATATTCCTTACTTGGGCGACTATTGAGTTGCGAAACGGCTTTTAAATCTTATTTCCAATAGTACTATATATACTTGATATGATTTGGGTTGTAAGCCATGTTTGGGGCCTAGTGCCGATCTGTTTACCCCTTTGGGGATGTTTTTACTATTTTCCTCACTGATATGTTATGATTTTTCACTCAGTCTTTTCTGTGAAATTATTTTGACACTCAGAGTATTTTGATACTACTTCTTGAAAATGAACACTGTTTTGGGTCGAGAACCCAGTATATTTGTGGCCTAAAGGGCAAATTGAGAGTGTCTAACTGAGTGAGGCTGCTGTCCTATATTGTGAGGATGATATGATATGAGTGAGGTTGCGGGCCTATATTGTGTATGATTTATGCCATGATGTGGCTTATTATAGCACTTGGGCTGTAGGATCCCATTCGGAGTCTGTACACACTCCCAGTGAGTGCAGGTACCTAATGAGTGATGCACGCGGGGCTTATGCAGAGTGATTGTGAGGTTGCCTGATGGGCAGAGTGATTGTGAGGTTTCCTGATGGGAAGAGTGATTGTGAGGTTGCCTAATGGGATAATACTGAAAGATATTGTGATGAGAAATGATTATGGCCCGAGGGGCAGTTTTATGAATATTTTTACTGAGTTTTCAAACTATGATTTACTTCGTTTTCAAACTGGTTTTTACTGAGAATTTTACTGAGATATTCTGATATTACATTTGGTTCAAAGGATTTCTGGAAACTGATTTCGAACTTATTATTTGATGAATACTACATGGTGACTAGGTGTTATACTAGTTTTGTGAATTGGTGTATCTGTACTGTGTGCTTTATATTTCTCAGACTGTGATTTATTTTCATTACTACTGAGTTGGCGTACTCATAAAGACTTCTTGTGCCTCTGTGCACAGATTCAGGTACCGGTTTGGAGCAGTAGCTGCCTTGTTCGTTAGCAGCAGTTCACGGGATTTCGAGGTAGCTGTCCGACGTCCACAGCTTCTCCATTTCCCTTCCTTATTTAGTTTTAGTATTTGAATCAGAGATATATATTATAGTTTTAGCAGAGTTAGATTTATTTATTCTTAGATGCTCATGACTATTGACTCCAGTTCTTGGGAAGTTTGATTAGGCTAATATGGGAACGCTAAGACTTAATTATATTATTTGATGCTATGGTTGCATGCTTATTATTGAATTGTGAAATGTTATAATTGAACAAAAACGTAGTAATGTGATGGTTGGCTAGCCTAGTTCCACGATAGGCGCCATCAAGGCCTGTTAGGATTTGGGGTCGTGATAGTCGCCCTATGATGGCATTGTAGGTTGTGTCCTGGTTCTTGACATGGAACGTTGTCTCTAGGGTGAGGCCCCCGACCAGGAAGGGTAGCGTTATTTCTCCTGAGGTTCGCTCAACTGCATTGTTAAACCTGTTAGTATTATGCAGTGTGGTACTATTTTGTCCTCGAGTCTCATTTGTGCGAGAACTCGAGGGTGGATAATACACGCGCCGCTCATGTCATCTACCATTATTCTTTTTACATCAGTATCTGAAATACGTAAAGTAATGACAAGAGCATCGAAGTGAGGAAAAGTCAAATTGTGGGTATCTGACTATCAAAGATGATACTGTCTTCGAGGTCATCATACCGTTCATGGGTGATCGGCCGCTTCAGTTTATGTGTGGCGGTGAACTTTACGTGGTTGATTGTTGCTTCATCGCCTTCGCCGATGATCATTTGTATGGTGTGGGCGGGGGAGGGTGGCTTTGGAGAGCCTTGGTGTTCTTGACCACGGCCGAATTTGGCTCCCCTCGGTCGCTCATAAGCTCCTTTAGGTGCCCTTGATGGAGCATGTTCACCACTTCTTGTTGTAGGGCTATGCAGTCTTCGGTATTATGAGCTCGCTCCTGGTGGAATTCACAGAGGGCGTTCAACTTTCTAGTACTTGGGTCGGACTTCATCTTTTGCGGCCACTTTACCTTCGGGCCGAGCTTCTCTAGTGCGTACACTATTTCTGAAGGGGAAACACAAAAATTGTGAGCAGATAAGAGTGGAGGCATACCTCTTTTATTTCGTTGACTCCCTGTGTTCGGCCTGGACGACCCTTCTGTATGGCGAGGAGATGGTGGGATGGCCGCTCTGACATAAGGTTGGTACCTATCTCGGTTTACACGTGGGCCTGAATGATCTCTTCGGCCATCATTGCGGTGTTCTTTCTCGACTCCGTTTGAACTTATGTTAGTCGTTGAGTTAGACCATTGAGGTCGTCCTCGTCTGCTTTCATCTCGGTGCAGTAGGTGTTGTAAATTTCTTCCTTAGTGGTGGGAGGATATTTCATGAGTCTGCTCAGTAATTTTTTGGTCACCCTCGGCCCCTTCCTATTCAACCCATTTTGGAAGGCTGCCACTGCCATCCCTTCTGATACGTTTGGTGATAATAGGCTATAATTACGTATTTTAGTCGCTTATTACACTCTAGTTTACTGCACTTTAATTGAGTTTGAGCTTTAATCGCTAGTGTTTTGCACTAATTGTGTGTTTTATGCCTTGTAGGAGTGATTCCGAGCTATATAGATGTTATGGAATGAATTTAAGCGATTTGAAGCTTTGAAGTCTGAATAAAAGCTCAAGGAATTAAGCCAGGATCGTGTTAGGGGGTCAAATTTGATAGTTGAGAACAAACGAAGACTCGATGAGGCATATTGCGCATTGTATAGTAAAATGGACATAACGTTTTGCTACGAACTCCATTTGGGCTATATAATATATGGTTGGAAAGCTAACTCAAAGGCTACAACTTTCATATTTTACATTTTCTAAAATGCCGAATGGAACAGGGTGAAAAACGCGGTCGAAATCGCGACCGCGGAACTGAACGCGGCAGAATCAGAGAACAACTTTGACCGCACACGCGCCGCGTTTAGCCGCGGCCGCGAGCGTCCATGCGTAAAAAATAGTCCTTTTTCACGTGGGAGAAGGTATAATTGTTTGGGCCCGACCCTACTTGGTATATATACATGGGAGAACGTTATTTTTGGGGGATTTGACATATTTTGGACACAAATTTGACCTAAGGAGGCAGAGACACAAGAGGAGCAAGGTGGGGGGTTCTTCTACGAGTTTTTCCTTCTTCTTCCTATTTTACATTGTTCATGAATTCTTTTGTAGTTTTTATCATTGTTATGAGTAGCTAAATCTTTTAAACTAAGGGTTTGGTGGAACCCGTTGGGGATGAACTCGTTGTTATATTAATATAGTCTTGATTTGGTTGTTAATCTCTATTTGTTCAACTACGTTCTTGTTGTAGTTGATTGAAAGGCCATCAATTAGCTGTTCATATTTAGTGTGTATCTGCTCGGGATAGAGTGCATATTTAGGTAGTTGTTGAACAACACCACTCCCAAAGTATAGGAGGGATCCATAACCGAGGGTTTAGAGGTTAAATTAGGGATAACGATATCTCGGGTGCAATCTAAAGTGAACTGTAATGAAATCTAGCTAGCGTAACTTGGGAAAGTGCGTCTAGTAAATTATCATAATTACTCGGGAGAGATTTATGATAACTGCAGGGTTCATGATTGATAGAGATAACTAAGTCAAAGCTATAGGAAATATACAATAAGGGAAATCAACAACGGGGGAAACCATAACCTTAGACCTTTAATCCAATTATTTACAACTTCTTGTTAGTTAATCTTAGTTTTATTAATTATGTTCAGTTGTAGTAGTAAAACAACACCAAGTAATATTCACAAAGTTTGAGGAAGTTGACTAGTGAGAATTTAGTACTCCAAAGACTTCAATTGATACGTTAATTCCCTGTGGGATTCGACTCTGGGCATAATACTCCTGATTATATTTGCAACGCCCGCTTAGTCTTTTAGAAGACACAGTTGAGCGTGATCAAATTTTGGCGACGTTGCTGGGGAATTAACGGTATTATCAATTGTAGTTGGAGGAAAATACAAAATTCTTAAGCGTAGTCAATTTTCTTTGATTTTATTCAAATATTGAATTTCTTTTATATGACTGGGCACAACCCACGACGGAGAATTTGTCTACAGCAATAGTAGTCTCACAAATACGGGCTGAATCTTTTCAGATCACGGATAACATGCTGCAATTGTTGCAGAACAAGGGGTTATTTTCGGGGTCGAACATTGAGGATCCTTTATTAGCTTGTCTCATGAACCTAGATGAAGCTAATGGAGAAGACCTGACAGAGTGGGTACTTTCTCTTGAAGGCCAAGGTTTTTGGGAAAGGGAGCTCGAATTTGAGCCTTTGCACTTAGAGGGGAGAAAAATGTCTCCAGCCAAGGACATTGATGACACGTATTTAGTTGACTCTAGTGTGATTGGTGTTGAGGATGTTGAAAGTCCTGAAGTTCATGTGTTTGAGCGCATTGGTCCACACTCCAAACATTTTTCCACATTATGTTTGGATGATGATATGGGAATAGAGTCATCCGAACCAATTGAAGTGTCAAGGAATGAGGAACAAGGTGCATATATTCGGGAATTCTTCTTGCTAGAAAGTCAGGATTACATACCTCATACAAATGCCAAGGAATGCAGAACACTACATTATTTCCTTGGTCCAGTTAGATTCGTTCCACCGCCCCATGACCATAATCATAAGCTTGAATCAAAACTTGGGGTTCAATTCATAAGCTCGAGGTGGAGGCAAAAAGTGATTCATGTCGTGCCGCGACGTTAAATCAAGCGCTTGTTGGGAGGCAACCCATCTTTATTGCTTTCTTTTATTTTTATTTTTTATTATTTTTGTATTATATTATTTTTGTAGTGTCGATTTTTGATTTTTTTTAGGAGCATAGAAAGAAAAGCTATTGGAAGGATGCAACAGCAAACCATTGGTTGGAACTAAGTGTGAGGTACCCGCACGAAGGACCAGGTCTGGGAGAAGTCTGAGTACCCCATGAGATGCTAGTGCTTCGGCCTTTGGCCTACCAGGGAGTTTCTTTTACCCTCTTGTATGTATGGGTGTGCATTGGGGACAATGCACAATTTTAAGTGTGGGGTGAGGAGATTGTCTGTGTGACTTTCTATGCTATTTTAGTTGTGTCAGTTTAATGGAATATTGTTTTTTACACAAATAGAAAAGATTGGACTTTTACCGACGATGGATCTATTAGACAATTTTCTTGAGGGATTTAAGTCTAAAAAAAAGATTTCTTTTGTTAGGTAGTGTAACAATTCTCCCTTGGTTTTTCTTTGTGCCGCGGTTCTTTTCCAAGGGTTTTATTTGAACCGGGTAGTTAGTTTTTTTTAGGAAGAGGAGCCATTGTGTTGTGTTTTGAATTGAAGTCTTGACTTTGTTATGCCTTGAGAATAGTGAGTACTTTGGTTGTGACGCTTAGGCTTAGTTTTTGACTCTTGTATAAGTACCTTAAATTATATGCTTTTAAATTTGCTTAACTGCTTTAACTAGAGTGTCTATGAATCCAATCCTGGGTGAGTTATGTGCCATGTGTGTGTGTGAGGTTTGAGTGTTATTGTGTGCATTGCATTTGATGCCTAGAACTTGCCCCGTGTGTTTGCAAAGTGAAATAGTAGTTTAGTTCAACCTTGGAAGTGATATAGGCGTTTCTTTGTTGAGCCAGTATGTATATTTTACCCGCCTAATTATTACGTATCGTAGTTAACCCCTTTGAGCCTGTAATCCTATTTCTTTGGGAACCACATTACAAGCCTTACCCAATTGTTTGAATGGACTATCTATTTGAACCTTTTAACCTCTCATAAGCACTTGAATTGTTATGAACGGTGTAAAAGTTAAAGTGTGGGGTGGTTGGTTTGGCTTTTGAGTGGAACTAATGAAATAAGGAAAAAGGTGCAATGTTTTGAAAAAGTAAGAGTCAATTGAAAAAAAAAAGGGAAGAAAAAATAGCTGTATTGTTGTGAAAAAAAAATCTATAGCCTTGATAAGTGGTGACTCTTGATGTAATTGTGCTTAAAAAGTATGGGGTAGAATACATTGATGTGAAGGCGGATTTTGGTTTGACATAAGTATGGAGTTTGAATGTTAAAGTATATGTATTAAAGTGCTTAGGGAGGTGTAGTCACTCTTATATCTAAATATATCCTACCCGTCCCGCAGCCTACATTACAACCAAATAAAGTCGTACTTGATCCTAGACTGAATGAACTCGATTAGTAGAGTAGTATACTACGGGCAAGCCTATGGTGCATCTTTTCTGGCACATGAATGTTATTTCTGAGAGTGAGTGAATTCTTTCTATCTTAAGTTCCTATGTGTTCTTAAATTTTATTGTGTGGAACTACTCTCTTTTGTTGTGTGAGGGCACTTGATTCATGAAGGAAAGGTAATGTCAGTGATCTATATGTTAGAGTAAGTGGGTGAACTGTGAATAATGCGTGGTACTTTTGAGTCAAATCTTGAGGTGGAGATGTTACGCTTTAGTGCTTAGTCTATTTTAAATATTCTTGGTGTGATAAGTTAGGAGAATTGCTTAAAAAGGTCGTGTCTATATAAAGTGTAGTTTGATTGCTCGAGGACGAGCAATGATTTAAGTGTGGGGTGTTGATGATAGGCTATAATTACGTATTGTAGTCGCTTATTACACTCTAGTTTACTGCACTTTAATTGAGTTTGAGCTTTAATCGCTAGTGTTTTGCACTAATTGTGTGTTTTATGCCTTGTACGAGTGATTCCGAGCTATATAGATGTTATAGAATGAATTTAAGTGATTTGAAGCTTTGAAGTCTGAGTAAAAGCTCAAGGAATTAAGCCGGGATCGTGTTCGGGGTCAAATTTGATAGTTGAGAACAAACGAAGACTCGATGAGGCATATTGCGCACTGTCTAGTAAAATGGACATAACGTTTTGCTCTGAACTCCATTTGGGATATATAATATATGGTTGGAAAGCTAACTCAAAGGCTACAACTTTCATATTTTACGTTTTCTAAAATGTCGAACGGAACAGGGTGAAAAACGCGATCGAAACTGCGACCGCGAAAATGAACGCGGCAGAATCGGAGAACAGCTTTGATTGCGCACGCGCCGCGTTTAACCGCGGCCGCGAGCGTCCATGCGTAAAAAACAGTCCTTTTTTCGCGTGGGAGAAGGTATAATTGTTTGGGCCCGACCCTACTTGGTATATATACATGGGAGAACGTTAATTTTGGGGGATTTGACATATTTTGGACACAAATTCGACCTAAGGAGGCAGAGACACAAGAGGAGCAAGGCGGGGGAATTCTTCTACGAGTTTTTCCTTCTTCTTCCTATTTTACATTGTTCATGAATTCTTTTGTAGTTTTTATCATTGTTATGAGTAGCTAAATCTTTTAACCTAAGGTTTTGGTGAAACCCGTTGGGGATGAACTCGTTGTTATATTAATATAGTTTTGATTTGGTTGTTAATCTCTATTTGTTCAACTACATTCTTGTTGTAGTTGATTGAAAGGCCATCAATTAGTTGTTCCTATTTAGTGTGTATCTGCTCGGGAGAGAATGCATATTTAGGTAGTTGTTGAACAACACCACTCCCAAAGTATAAGAGGGATCCATAACCGAGGGTTTAGAGGTTGAATTAGGGATAACGATATCTCGGGTGCAATCTAAAGTGAGTTGTAATGAAATCTAGCTAGCGTAACTTGGGAAAGTGCGTCTAGTAAATTATCATAATTACTCGGGAGATATTTATGATAACTGCAAGGTTCATGATTGATAGAGATAACTAAGTCAAAGCTATAGGAAATATACAATAAGGGAAATCAACAACGGGGGAAACCATAACCTTAGACCTTTAATCCAATTGTTTACAACTTCTTGTTAGTTAATCTTAGTTTTATTAATTATGTTCAGCTGTAGTAGTAAAAACAACACCAAGTAATATTCACAAAGTTTGAGGAAGTTGACTTGTGAGAATTTAGTACTCTAAAGACTTCAATTGATACGTTAATTCCCTCTGGGATTCGACTCTGGGCATAATACTCCGGATTATATTTTCAACGCCCGCTTAGTCTTTTAGAAGACATAGTTGAGCGTTATCATTTGGCAAGCTCATTCTAACTATGTTGAATCGGGCGAGGAAGTCCCTGAGTCCCTCACCGGATGATTGTCTGACGTCGAATATATCATTTACCCTGGCCTCCGCCTTCTTAGCCCCAGCGTGTGCGATGACAAACTTGTCGGGTCATTTCCTCGAACGTTGTTATTGACCGTGCTGGTAACTGTGAGTACCAGTTAAGGCCCCCCTGTTAGGATTTCGCCAAACTGCTTTAGCAACACTGACGGTACTTGTTTCTTTGAGAGGTCGTTGCCTTTCACCGCTGTGACGTAGTTAATGATATGATCTTCGGGATATGTTGTGCCGTCATATATTCTCAAATATGGTGGCATTTTGAAGTTCTTTGGTATGGCATGTGGGGTTGCCTCTTCGTTGTATAGTTGTTCGACGAACCGGCAGACGTCCCATTTTGGTAGCAGTTTCGGGGCTCCCAGTATCTTATCGACCCTTTCTTGATGTTCCCCCATCTGGTCGTGGAGCGCTTTGTTCTCATTTTTTATTTCTTCCATCTTCTTCAGAATGGCTGCAAGTGTGTCATTGCCTGCATCAACATTAGTGTGAGTGTTACATGTTGGGTGGGGAGCGAGTTGCTCGTTGACGGCTGTTGTGGCGTCCGCTCGTACGACGCTCTGACTCGCCCCTTGAACGGGTTTGTCGAGGATGTTTCTTAGAGTACTCGTCAACCACGCCTCTTGTAGTTTTTTCACTACTGGTGGTGCTTCTTCAGTTGTGGACGTGGAAGCTCCCCTTTCGCGTGAGACGGTTACACTCCCATGAGAGGGAGGTTTGCCGCTTCTCCCTGGCGTAACGCTTGGCATTACATTCTCCCCGCCTTCCCCATCAACCTCGTTGATGGTATTCATGAGGTTGGCAGTGACATCCACTATGGATTTTAGCCTTTCTTCTCCATTTTCCTGCCATTGTTAGTTTGTGCGAGCGAGAATAAGATGAATGTTGTGTTTTTTTTTGAGATCTAGAAGAAACTAAGAATTTTTACTAGAAACTCCCCACAGACGACGCCAAATTGTTTTACCAAAAAAGTGTTAACCTTTTCTTAAAACAAATTAATAAGTAAAGTAGATGGTGAATCCTAGTTAAAGTTAATGACTACCAGATCTGGAGTTTCAGTGTATAAATAAGATTAGACTGCGTCCAACAATATCAAATGTAAGCAAATCGTGCCCAATGATTGTCAATGAATGCAATAAAAGGTGTATAGAGTAAATGCATATAATGTCAATAAATGTAAATAAGGAGGAATTTATCACCCAATTATTAAGTGACTTGGATGAATCTTCTTCCTGACAACAACGTGGGATACTATAAAAATGGGGATGAACACGAGACCCTTGGATCTTGTGAACGAAAAGGTATATCTAGAACAAAGGAATCCGTGGAAAAGACAAGCTTTGTATATTCTTTGTAGTCAACTTTACAAGTGTGCTCTTATCAGAAAATTCAAGATCCCGCGTTGTTCTTTATCTCTTCCTATTTGTAGGGGATATTCTTAGGAAACCCTAAAAACGTACAACCGAAGGAATATCCAAATGGAATATTCCTCCGCCCTGCCCTAAACCTATACTACCGTTACTTTCACGCATTCTCTACTCGACCTCGACATTAACTCTCCTAAAGATGACTCCTCGTCACTAAGCCATGGTCGACTTAGGCTTCGACCACGTCCATTACAACTATTAAATCCAATCCAAATATTGACCAATACAACTAAAGGCTTGAACACATATTTAAAGATGAGTTCCTCAATATAACTGTGGAACAGAGAGGATAGTAAAACCAAAACAAAACCAAAAACAAGCAAGGAGGACAAGAGAACAACGAAAACATTATTGAGGAAACAAGAAATGGAGGTGGGAGAAAAAACAAGAGAGGAGGAAAGGATCAAAAAGCAAGGAAATGGAAAAGAGAAAATCGTGCGAGAACAAAAGCTGAGCTAAAATTTAAAGTTTGCAGGTTCAGAATTCATTACTTAGTTCTCGTTAATAATTGGTATAATTGCAATATAAATACAAAATTTACACCAAAATTATGGGGTTCGATCAAACCTGTAATCAAAAGTGGGAAGCAAGAGGAGAGGTTAGCAGAAATAGCAATATGAATAAACAAAACCTCAATGGTCGGAGAACAGACAAATGGACACTTGCCCTGACAACAAGTGATGGTGCAAGCAAAAATGAAAGAAATATCCTCTACAACCTATTTGGTTTGTAACAGTTTAAAGATCTATCACTTTGAAGGTAATAATAAGACAATAGTATAAAGATAAAAATGATTTGATCTCTCTGATCAAGTTGGGTAACTTACGAAGAACCTGAACGAGAATTTTATAATTATAACTCAATATTATTCAGAACGTGGCAACAAAATGCAGAATGATATTTTGCCTAAATTGTTACGATTACCCTCTAGCGAATATTCTTTGTTTTTGTGCCAAAATAAGTTCCAACTTTACCGCTTGCCGATTTTTGACCATGTACTTTCATTAGGCAAAAAGTCAAAAATTATTGTAGATTTATATCCCTGAGAGGCTATTCATAAGATAGTGAGATTAATAAAGCTCCGACTTAATTACTGAGCAAATATGTGATGATTGCAAAGTACTTCGTGGTTGTCCAAAAACGTTAAAAGAGGATGGTTTGTCCAGAAGTATAAATTAAATTTATAAATGAAAGTTGTGCTTTTAGAAGAGTGTAGCTAAACGAATAAGATAAGAGAAATAAAAACTCAGTAGGAACAAAGTGTTTTAACTTCCTGATCCTGCAACAGCGTGCAGACTTTAGTACAACTCCTCTTCATGACAAGTGTTTCTCGTTACAAAAACCGTATGCCAATCATATATAAGGTTACAATTAACAGCTTCTATACAGCGGCTCGTCTATGCTCCTTAGACAGTCCCCGTTTCTAAAGTTTTGGAAGGCTCTTACAAAAAAAATAATAGATAAAACGAATACACACTGGCGTTTTAGCTACAAATTTTTTTGATTTCCTTTTAGGATGAGATTCTTTCTGCAGTTAAAAAACCTATTCAATCTATGTCATGAACTTCAAGAAGAAAATTCGCCCATGCCTAATCTTGACGTCTTTACGATAGAATGTGTGTAATAACGTTTAGCGCCTTGTTGTCTAGCAACTTCAACTGGAGAAACTCCCTCTCTGTGAATCCTCCTTGAAACAGAAAAAAATTTGACAGTTAAAAAATGAAGCAGCCGAGTTCAAACTGACAATGACAAGAATTCGCACAGAGAATACTCACTTTAAACAAATAATATAACATGAAGGCTTAAATTCTTCAATCAGCATCACCCAGTCCATCCTTTCCATCACCTCTCTTAGATATAGGGGTAAGATGCGATTTAGGATTTTTCTTTTGAGAGGCAATTTCAGCATTCCTACGTAAGACTGCTCCAGGAGATGGGTATGGACGCTGCTGAAAGAGAGGACCCTGAAATTTGAAGAAGCGGTAAGATCATTTTAAGTTGCGTAGGTTTTACGAAGAATAGAAAATTCTGATTTAATAGCAATTAAACAAGTTAACATGAGTTTAAAGAACTTTGAAAGAAAATCAGGAATCTGATAATGAAAACAAACTTACTAATTCATTAGAAACTTCAGACAAATTTATAGAGTTTACAAACTCAACTGAATATAAAAAACCAACTCCTACAAATTAGGGATAACATAGAAACTAAATAAATGTTAAGACACTTGGAAAGCTGCAGTTCTTAATGCAGTTTTCTAATACTCCTCCTTGCTTTAAGAGCTGCAAACTCCAAGTGTTTGCTTGAGAAGCTCAAATTTGTTGCCTGGTAAAGGCTTGCTGAAGATATCAGCCAGTTGCTCAGTTGTTCCTCAGTCTAGTTACACATCACCATTCTTTTGCACATCTCTCAAGAAGAAAAACTTGATATTGAAGTGTTTAGTTTTTCCATGAAATACTTGTGAGAAATTGCTATCGAGCTTGGTTGTCCACAAATACTTCAGTGCCTTCAGTTTGTTTCATGTGTAAATCAACCAATATTTTTCTCAAACACAATGCTTGATTCGCTGCTGTTGTTGCAGCCACAAATTCTGCCTCTACAATAGATTGAGCCACAATGTCCTGCTTCTTTGAACACCATGAAAAAATTCCTAAGCCAAGACTGAAGCAATACCCCGATGTGCTTTTCATGTCATCCACGGATCCAACCCAATAACTATCGGTATACCCAAGTAGTTTCAGACTTTGACTCTTCTGAAACTTGACACCATGATTAATGGTCCCTTTGATGTATCTGATAACTCTCTTGGCTGCTTTTAGATGTACCTCACTAGCACAATGCATGAACCTCGATAAAATGTTTACTGCATACAAAATATCGGGTCTTGTAGTTGTGAGGTACATCAAACAACCGATTAAGCCTCTGAAGTATGCTTCCTCCACTTTATCTGCTGCATCATTTTTGCTTAGTTTCTCTTTTTGGTTCATAGGAGTGCTAATCTCCTTGCAATCTTCCATGTTTATACTTCTTCGGACAAATGGAAACTTCATTTTTCCTTGCTTGATTTTCATTCCAAGAAAGTAGGACATCAGACCAAGGTTAGTCATCTCGAAGGCTTGCATCGTTTCTTGCTAGAAATTCTTGATATACCTTGTATTGTTCCCGGTAATTAGTACATCATCCACATAGATACAAACAACAAGGATATCAATGCCATTATGTTTAACATAAAGAGTAGATTTTGATGGACTCTTTTCAAAGCCTAGGCCAAGCAAATGATCATCTATTCACCATACCAAGCCCTTGGTGCCTGTTTAAGACCATAAAGTGCCTTTCTTAGACTATAAACTTTGTTCTCTTTTCCTTTCACCGCAAAGGCCTCGGGTTGCTCCACGTAAATTTCTTCCTAAAAAACCATTGAGAAATGCCGATTTGACATCCATCTGGTACACTTTCCAGCCCAATTGTGCAGCAAGAGCAAGAAGTAACCTGATCGTGTCAAGCCTAGCAACTGGTGCAAATGTATCAAAATAATCTACACCAAGATTTGTGCATATTTCTTAACTACAAGTCTTGCTCTACGCTTGTTGACTGAACCATCAGGATTTAGCTTGGTTCTAAAGACCCATTTCAACCCAATTACCTTTCTGTCTTGAGGTTGATCAACAAGCTCCAAAGCCTTGTTCTTCTCAATCATAAACAACTCTTCTTTCATCGCAGCTACCCAATTCTCATCATTCTTGGCCTCACTGTATCACATTGCATCGCTGATATATATCATAGAGCAATCGAGTACCTTGAATTAGTGAATGATCAACCATCTCATCCTGCCATGAGGCGGAACCTTTCGTGTTGAGTCAAGAAAATTCAAGATAGGTTTCTTTGAGTCTTCCCAACACAACTATTCATTCTCCATAAAATACACATTTCTACTGAAGATTTTAGTCTCAATTTGTGGCTGGAAGACTTTATATGCCTTGAAACTGTATTGTATCCAATAAAAAAGCCTGGGACAGGAGCTTTTCCAAAATAGCATATTATGAAGGAAAACATCATTTATTTTGCGGTGGGGTTCAAATCATATGAGATAGACAGAGGAATGGTACGAATGGACAGAACGGGGGAGGAATTTCATCAGAAGGATGTCTTTTAGCAGGAGAACGATGGTGTGGTTAGTTGAAAACTTGAAGGTGGAAAAACAAAGACCATATATCAGAGACTTTCTGTGCAAGGAACTTCAACAGCTATGGCCGTTATATTTCTATCATCAGGGTAATAGGTAGGGGAAGGTCGGTCAATATTATTCCAGAGGCAACATTCAATGCAGGATGGCTAGATATAGCAATGAAGGTAGAAAGATTCATTAATAGGGGTGAGGAGAAATGTCTTTAATGCTTACAGGAAGTTGAGGAAGGGCTTCATTGTTCCAACATTGTCACAAGCCATAAATGGGTAGGTAGGGAAATGAATGATGCAAGAATCATTGAAGATGAGGGCACCATCCATATATCTGGAAAATATAGACATAACGAGTTGTTGGGTAGATGTTTGGTGGGGGGTTTTCCAGAAGGCTCCTCAGAAGTGGCAACCTTGTCGGAGGTTCGAAAATGGGCTTCAAACTCTTGGAGGCAGAAAAAGGACATCAACATATATGAGATGGTTAATCACAACTTTCTCTTTGAATTCCCTTCCAGAGCAAAAGCTGACCAAATTCAGAAAATTGAATGGTATTGGAACAAACACAAGGTAAATCTTCAATGGTGGTGTCCTACGGTTCTAACAGTTCCAACTACCACAAAATTACCACATGCATGGATAAGGATAGTGGATCTTCCCCTCCATCTATGGGCCCATAAAGTGTTCAAGGAAATAGAAGATGTCTGTGGTGGCTGGCTCGAAACAGAGGAGGAGACGGAGCTAAAAACTCACCTGAAATGGGCAAGAATAAAGGTTAAAGGAGATGGATCTGCAGTCCCTAAAGTGGTGGGTGGAATCTGAAGGTACAATCTTTCTATTGCAGATTTGGTGTGAATCTCGGGCGAGAACCTTCTCTGGTGTTTTCGGAGAGGAGAAGGCTTTGGACCAGCGGGCAATAACATGCTATAAAAGTACAGAGGGAGGGGCTCGAGGCTTTGGAGAAAAATTAGGTCACGTGGGTACATCAAAACCTAGTACATCACGTGACAGAGCATGTGACATTTTAATACCTTTTAAAGAGACCAAGAGGACAGAGGACTTAAAGGACTTGCGCCCAGATTTTTTGGCCCAATCCATCTCTGAAAAGAAGGCTCTCAACAAGGCAGCCACAAGGCCCAATACAGATCCCTTTAATGAAGAAATAAGGGCCATTCACCTTGGGTCCATGGAAGCAGCCCTTAATATTAGGCTGGCGGAGACTTTAAGAGACAGGAAAACTAACGCAACAACAGATCAAACTCTGCAACACAAGGGAAGGGAAGGCGAGGAGGAAGAAGAGTCTCAAATGATGATGAACAATTTTAATGAAACAGTAACAGAGATAAGTAATGGAGGAGCAACAGTAGATACAGACAACCAGGTAGCATGGCAGGAAACAGCAAAGACCAACAACATGCAATTACAAATAGCAGAACCCGATAGTCATGAAGCATGGGCAGTAGAAGGAGCAGTGCCTCTGAACCAACAGACTATGGATTTTGAGGAAGACCTGGAGTTTGAAGCTTCTATATGGGTCCACCAAAACATCTTAAAAATCAGCAAAGAATTTGTCTTGGACTTCAATGTTGTGAAAAAGAAGCTTTGGAATTGTTCATGAAGATAGATAACAGTAGACAAGCAAACAAAGGGAAAGGGATAACACAAGTGAATCAGACTCCAAAGAAGAAGGGCATCAAAGAATTAAAAGGATTAGAATTAGGGAACATCTTCAAGAGTAATGGGACAAGAAGTAAGGGGGGAATCATTATCAATCAGACCTTATGATAGTAAACATACTGTCATGGAATGTGAGGGGGTTGAATAGGATGAGGAAGAGGAGAGTTATTAATAGTTTGTTGATAAAGTGGAAGGCAGATATAGTTTGCCTCCAACAATCAAAAATTGAAGGGGAGGTTAGGGAGATAGTCAGTGATCTTTGGGGGCACAGGTGGGTAAAATTTACTCAATTGGAAGCCAGTGGGACTAGNTCCAGGAATCAAAAATTGAAGGGGAGGTTAGGGAGATAGTCAGTGATCTTTGGGGGCACAGGTAGGTAAAATTTACTCAATTGGAGGCTAGTGGGACTAGGGGGAATTATAATAATGTGGGATGGTAGAGCTTGGGAGGGGGAGGTATGTGAGGTGGGGGTTCATACACTTACATGCAAATTGGTAGGGAAAACACAGGATTTCACATGGCATCTTTCAGCAGTATATGCTCCTAATGATAGAAGGAGAAGGGAAGAAGTATGGTGGGAGTTGGCAGGGGTAAGGGGTCTCTTTCCTGGACCATGGGTAGTGTGTGGGGATTTTAACACTGTGAGATATCCTTCAGAAAAAAGAAACAACACAAGATTCACAAGAGGAATGATGGATTTCTCAAATTTTATTGAAGACATGGAATTGGTAGATATGGAGCTAGCAGGGGGGATTACACCTGGAGGAAAGGGGACAGACAAGCTGCTGCAGCTAGACTGGACAGGTTTATGATCTCCACTGATTGAAATGAAGAATTTAGAAACATTAAACAACAGGTGATGCAAAGGGTGAGTTCAGATCATTTTCCAGTGATGCTCAAAAGTGGGAAATGGGAGTCAGTCAAGTCATACTTCAAATTTGAGAACTGGTGGCTGCAGACAGGGGGATTTCAAGAAAGAGTGGGAGAGTGGTGGAATTCCTTCAGCTATGAGGGGAGACCAGACTTCATACTGGTATCTAAAATCCAAGCCCTGAAGAACAAGCTTAAAGTATGGAGCAGAACCTTGCAAGGTAACCTAGCTTTGCAGAAGGCAAATGTTCTTAGTCAGCTGGCAGAACTGGAGAAAATACATGAACTCAGGATCCGGATTGAAGAAGAGATCCTTTCAAAAAACTCATTATCCTTGGAGTTTGAGGAAATTGCTTGCAAAGAAGAAGTAGCATGGAGACAGAGGTCCAGGGCCCTATGGCTAAAAGAAGGGGACATGAATACCAAGTTCTTTCATAGAACAGCTAATGCTCACAGAAGATACAACAACATAGACCAACTGGTGGTAGAAAGGGAGACTTTACAGTCTCCGGAAGACATCCAAAGGGAGGTGATCAGGTTCTATAAGAAGTTGTATACAGAAGAAGAAGAATGGAGACCAACAGGACCCAATATTATCAGTCAGATGATCACATATGAGGACAACTTAATGCTGCAAAGTCCTTTTGGAGAACAGGAAATATGGGTCACTGTCAAGGCATGTGCAGGAGACAAAGCATCAGGTCCGAATGGATTCACAATGGCTTTCTTCATCAAATGCTGGGAGGTGGTAAAAAAGGATGTAGTAGCAGCAATCTAGAATTTTTATGAACAAGGAATTTTTGAGAAAAGTATGAATGCTACATTTGTGGCATTGATCCCTAAGAAGGCAGGGGCAAAGGAGCTAAGAGATTTCAGACCAATAAGCCTAATCACTAGCATGTACAAGATTATCTCCAAACCTTTAACTGAGAGACTCAAGAAGGTGATTAACAAGTTGGTGGACCATCATCAAATGGCATTCATCAAAGGAAGATAGATTATGGATGTTGTTCTAATAGCAAATGAGTGCATAGACACAAGATCTTCAAGCAAAGAACCTGGGATACTGTGCAAGTTGGACATAGAGAAGGCATATGATCATTTGAACTGGAGGTATCTCCTTGAAATGTTAAGGAGAATGGGGTTTGGAGGGTGGTGGATTAGCTGGATATCTTACTGTATTTCTACAGTGAACTTCTCAATTCTTATCAATGGAGAACCAACTGGCTTTTTTCCCTCGCAAAGGAGGCTAAGACAAGGGGACCCTCTCTCTCCGTTTCTTTTTATCTTAGCCATGGAGGGATTAAATGTAATGGTGAAGAAAGCACAGACAAACAGCTGGATAAGGGGCTTCAAAGTGAACAATAGAGCAGATAGCATCAGCAGGATTTCCCACTTACAGTATGCTGATGATACATTGGTCTTCTGTGAAGCAGATAGAGAACAGATGAAAGTCCTCAGGGAAATATTCATTATGTTTGAAGCAATTTCTGGATTGCACATTAACTGGCTTAAAAGCCTTATATACCCAGTCAATGAGGTTGCTGACATTCAGAGTTTGGCTAGTGTATATGGGGGGAAGGTGGGGACTCTGCCTACAGTATACTTGGGAATGCCCCTGGGAGCCAAAAGCAAAACAAAAGGAATATGGAACAGTGTTCTGGAGAAATGTGAAAAGAAATTAACAAGTTGGAAGAACCAATATACTGTCTATGGGAGGGAGGCTGATTTTGATTAACTCAGTTATGGATGTTATGCCTACATATATGATGTCACTATTCCATATGCCAGCCAGTGTGGTGAACATAATGGATTCACTAAGAAGAAACTTTCTTTGGGAAGGTAACTGCGAGAAAAAGAAGTTCCATTTGGTCAGGTGGGGGGAGCTAATCAAAAGTAAAAAAGCTGGGGGATTGGGGATTAAAAATCTGAAAATTCAGAACCAGAGTTTAATGATGAAGTGGTTGTGGAAACTTGCAACAGATGAACAATCATTATGGACAGGAGTGATTAAGGAAAAATATGGACAGGAAGGAAGTTGGACAACTACATCAGTAAGGAGGCCATATGAGGTTAGTCTATGGAGATCAGTCAGGAACTTATGGCCTAAGTTAAACAGCAAGGTCAAATTCAAAGTAGGAAATGGTAGAAAAATCTCATTATGGGAGGACAATTGGTTAGGACAAAGAACTCTAAAGGGGCTATTTCCTGATATATTCACTTTGTGTCAGCAGCAGAATGCAACTATAGAGGAGGTATGGTCGGACCAGGAGTGGAATCTCACATTTAGAAGATGGTTGAATGATTGGGAGATAGACAAAGTTGTGGAATTCTACAGTTCACTGGAGCAGTTCACTGGAGCAGTGGTATCAGTTCAAATCAACAACAAGACATGATGTGCTGGCAAAGCAATACTCAAGGAAGGTTCTCGGTGAAAGAAGCATACAAGGAATTCAACAGGTCCAACAACCAGGTGGAATGCTGACCATGGAAGGTCAAAATCCCATATAAAGTAGCCTGTTTTACATGGCTACTGGCAAGGGAGGCAGTGTTAACTCAGGACAATTTGATCAGAAGAGGTTTCCAATTGTGTTCTAAATGTTACCTATGTGAAGAGGAGGCATAGACAATTCACTATCTTTTTCTGCATTGCAAATTTACCACACAGATATGGAGTATTTTCATCAGTCCGAGGAGAATTCAATGGGCAATGCCAGGAAGAGTCGTTGATATTCTAGCTAGCTGGGGTAAAGAGGGCTCACTACCTACAGAAAGAGAGAGATGGAGGATTGTCCCTGCATGCATATGGTGGACAGTCTGGGAAGAGAGGAACCAGAGATGTTTTGAAGACAAGGCTAGCAACATCCAAAAAATCAAGAGTAAAGGAGTAGCCCTTTTTTATTTTTGGTGTAAAGGTCAGCTTTTGGAGGATCATATATCCATTTTAGATGTTTTAGAGCCCTTATAAGAAGAAAAAGGGCTAGGGATGCCTATGTATTTTTGTCAAGGCACCCTTTATGTAATTATGGGTGACTTCACAATTTTAGTGAAGTCTTATATTAATATACAAAATATGTTACCTTCTTCAAAAAAAAAAAGCCTGGGACAGATTTTTTGTCTGACTTATCTCGTTTAACCTTAGGAACATAGGAAAAGCAGAGACAACCAAACACTTTAAGAAAATTTATTGATGGTTTAAATCCATCCCAAGCTTCAAAAGGAGTTCAATCCTTCATGTTTTCGTAGGAAGCCTATTTTGGAGAAACATTGATGTACTTGTTGCCTCTGCCCAGAATTTCTTTGGCAAGTTCTTGCCGTGCAACATGCATCGGGTCAACTCCATACTGTATCGGTTCCTTCCCTCACTTACTCCATTTTGCTGTGGAGTATAAGGAGTAGTAAGCTGATGATTGATCCCTGCTTCCTCACATAACATGTTGAAATGTTGAGAAGTATATTCCTTTCCATTATGTAATCTTACCGACTGAATTTTACAACCGCTCTCATTTTCTACTTTTGCTTTGAACATCTGAAAGACATTAGCCAACCTCTACCTTGTATTTGAGAAAGTAAATCCAACACAAGCGGGTTAGATCATCAACAAAATTGATCTAGTAAAGGCTGCCTTTTAGTGAGGGAGTCCTTTAAGGTCTTGCTATGTCAGTATGAATCAATTGTAATTTATTCTAGGCTCTCAAGTTGTCTTTGGAAATGGAAGTCTGCTTTGCTTCCCGTATTGACAGTTTGAAAAATTCACTTCCAACACAGGTAAGTCCTCAACTATTTTCAATTTTTGCATTTGGAGCCGCCCTTCATAATGAAAATGTCCATGTCTCTTGTGCCATATTTCTGTAGCACTTTCTTGCTGAAAAAACGACATGCTCCTCCTCAAATGGATCTAATGAGAAACTTTTACCTCTCATTTTTACTTTAAACAATTCTTGATTTGACACATCCTTGATCAAGTAATGTTTATCTTCAAAATTAATTGGTACCCTTTTTCCATCATCTGACCAACACTTAGCAAGTTATGGTCTATGTCAGGTACATAAAGCACATCAGAAATTGTTTTAGTACCTGAATGACTTGGAATAACAATTGATCATTTACCTCTAACGGCAATATGTTCGCCATTACCTATTCTGACTTTAGTAATGGTTGTGGGCTTCAATTCCTTGAAGAGGGCCTTGTCATTTGTCATGTGGTTAGTGCATCCACTGTCAATCAGCCAACAGTCGCTTGACGATCTACTTGCAAAACATGTAGCAACAAAAAGTTGATCTTCCTCCTCTCCATCAACAATCTGAACGTCTGCTTCTTGCTGCTGACCGTTGTTCTTGCAAACAAGAGCTTCATGCCCAAGTTGATTGCATTTACTACACCTGGTATCAGGCCTTTTCCAATACTTGTATGGTGGACGACCTTTTTTGCCATAATGCTTACAAGGAGGATAACTTCTCTTTGAGTTTCCTGCTTACCTTTGGTGGTATTTGCTGAAATGCTTTTTTCATTTGTTGGTTGATTCTTCTTGTTCTTCTTCTTTTTGTTTCTGCCATCATCTTGGTGTTATGCTCCCTCATTATTTCCTTCTTCTCGCATAACCCTTCGTTGTTCTTGAGCCTGCAAAGCATTCAACAACTCTGTCAAAGTGACCTTGGATAGATCCTTGGTATTCTCCAAAGTGGTTACAGTTGCTTCAAATCTCTCCGGCATAGTTACCAGAATTTTTTCAACAATACGAGAATCATTGAACTCGAAACCAAGCAATTTTACCCTGTTTGCTATGTTTAGGAACCTTTCAGAGTAATCTTTGATGGTTTCATTTTCTTTCCTCTTCTGCATCTCGAAGTCTATGATGTAATTTAGAACTTGCATGCCTCTGATCCTTTCATCCCCTTCATATTCTGCTTTGAGGTAATCCCATATCGCTTTGGTTGACTTTAGAGACATAATTTGAGTGAAAATTGCAGAAGATGCTGATGAAAATAGACAAGCCTTTGCCTTTGATTTTCTTGTCTTTATGGTTCTTAATCTGGGCCATAGTTGGATCGTTGGGCAGTGGAGGAACTTCATAATCCTCTTCGACTGCCTCCCGGATATCCAAGGCATCCAGATAAGTTTCCATCCTTACAGCCCAACTTTGATAATTTTCACCATTGAAAACAGGAGGTGCCATTGTTGAGAAATTTGTTCTGCTTCCATGCTTGACAAATCTGTCTTGTTGAGAAGAGCTCTGATACCAATTGTAGGTTTTACATAGAATTAAGAATAGAAAAATCTGATTTACTAGCAATTAAACAAGTTGAACATGAGTTTGAAGAACTTTGAAAGAAAATCAGGAATATGATAATGAAAACAAACTTACAAATTCATTAGAAACTTCGGACAAATTTATAGAGTTTACAAACTCAACTAGAAATAAAAAATCAACTCCTACAAATTAGAGACAACATAGAAACTATATGACTGTTATGCAGTAAATAACTGCTACACAATTTTAAGAAACTTGGACTGTTGCAGTTCTTAATGCAGTTTTCTAACAAGTTGAAGGCATAAAAGGAATAAAAGTAAATATATAATGCAGGAAATTGGGTGTTGTCAATGATATGAGGAAGCCAAAATGACCGCAAAGATGAAACCTTATAACCACAGCCAAATGGTTGTGGCACCGGATACAATGATAATGTTAGATAGTTATGTGTAAATAGTCCTAGTCTCACATGTAGTAGTAGTAGAATATATCCTAGTCCCATATGTAGTAGGAGTAGAATATGTCCTAGTCTCATGTGTAGTAGAGGTAGAATATGTATTATATATAGAGCTCGTTGTATCATTGTTAATATGTAGATTTTTCTCCCGTACATTCTCATATGGTATTAGAGCTTCAGTGAGTAAATTATCGTTGTGCATCATTCCAACGACATCGTGCAATTTTCCGGCAACTTCATCATGTTCCTAGGGTCCATCACTACTACAGTGGTACTATGCATATACCAGAACCACCATCAGATCTGAAACCCTTGTACGACCAAACCCCAAAAATTCCAATCTCATCGGAACAAAAAAGTCAGTCACTGTGCGTCTTTCCGGTTGACGACTCAAGATTGATTTGCGTTATCTCATCATTGGTAAGTGTTGTGCGAAAACCAACACTACCATTTTGTTCGAAAAGTAAAATGACAAAACCCAGTCAATCGCGCTGGTAGTAAGTCACGCGCCGCCAAAACTAGGGTCCAACAAGCTACAGTAACTTTTCCGGCGCGTGTGAGCCATTTCGGCCATTTTTTGACAAAACTTCTTCAGGATAACTTACTCATCCAGTGATTCCGAGCCTACCCATATAAATTATATCACATTCTGACAACTTTATTTATTTCCGGCGTGAACAATGCCCTTTTGCCGGCATGAATAGTGATTTCCGGCGCGTGTGAGCCATCCCGGCCACTTTTTGACAAAAGTTCTTCAGGACAACTTACTCGTCTGGTGATTCCGAGCCTACCCATATAAATTACATCAAATTCTAACAACGTTTATTTTTCCCGACGTGAACAGTGATTTCCAGAAAAGTTTCTGTTTTCAGGTGGTGTTTTAGAACCTATTTTGTAGTGTAGAATATTGCCTTGTATGTCGAATGATCAACTTGCAGATATTTTCACCAAGTCTCTCATTGGTCCTCGTATTAGTTACATATGTAACAAGCCGGTACATATGATTTATATGCACCGACTTGAGGCGGAGTGTTAGATAGTTATGTGTAAATAGTCCTAGTCCCATATTTAGTAGGAGTAGAATGTCCTAGTTCCATATGTAGGAGGAGTATAATATGTATTATATACCGGGCTCATTGTATCATTGTTAAAACATAAATTTTTCTCCCGTGCATTCTAACATTATTATTGATATTTGCATATGCGGCGTGACAAGGCGGGCTATACATATGTGGGTTTGCACATGTGGCGAGACAAGGCAGGAATATTATTATGCGTGTGTGGTGAGATAAGACGGGCATTTACTTTATTGTTGCGCGCGCAGCAAGACAAGGGGGCTATGTTGGGGATGATTTGTGGTGACTTGTGATGTCCTGGGGGCATTGTTGTTGATACTAATTGTGGAGTGGTGTGCCTACTTTGTGTGAGTCATGCATTATAAGTTTCGTTGCGTTGTTTCCTATGTGTCATACGTTGTCTCTGATCTTACTTGTTGACTCGAGTCACGCAGAACACTTGCACAAGCACACCGTAATTAGTCACTTATATCAGTCTAAGAAGATGAACCCTGATGTTTATTGACCATTTACATGTATTCTCGTATACTTGCCTTCTGTATGAGATAATGCTACAATTGGCACGTGAGTTGTCCGTGCGGTTATGAAATATCGTTATTGCTAGCACTTGAGTTGTCCGTGCGGATATGAGATATTGCCACTTCCTTAGCACGTGAGTTGTCCGTGCATATATGAGGTATTAATGGTATTAGCACGTGAATTGTCCGTGCGGTTATAATTTGTAACAAGGTTACAAGATGCCAAGTGAATAAGGCTTGTGATTTGGGACCCATGATTTGTGATTATGAGGTGTTGTACCTCGGGGAAATTCTTGAATAAATCTTGTGTGAAAGCGGTTGTTTTAATTGGGTTGTTACTGGTTTTCCTTTACTTGGTGTCACTGGACTTAAACTGTTCTACTTACCTTACGGCGTTGTTACCTGTTGGCTCCTTGTTGTTAATTGTTATTCTAGTTCTTATTGCAAGTATTGTAGAAACATTCTTATCATGTTTAGCTTTATATTGTTGCATGTTAGTTTCATATTCATACTTGTACAAGTTATTATGTCTAGTAGGTGCCTTGACTGTACCTCGTTACTACTCCACCGAGGTTAGTCTTGATACTTATTGGATACCGATGTGGTGTACTCATGCTATGCTTGCTACACATTTTGTGCAGATCCAGGTACCTCGGAGCGTGTTAATTTTTAGTTAGTTGATCGAGTGTTGCTGTGGAGACTCAAGGTATACCTGTCGTTGCGTTCGCAAGCATCAGAGTCACCTTCTGAAGTTTTACTTTGTACTATTTATTCTATTCCGGAACAGTTGTATTTAGAGATTTTCTAGTGAACTCAGTAGAGTTTATGACTTGTACTGCCGGTTTTTGGATGTTAAGTATCTACTTTGGATTGTTGGCTTTATATAGAAGTTTCTGTTTCATACTTAATAATCGATAGGTTAAAATCTGCTATTAATCCAGCAAGTGTTAGGCTTACTTATTCTTAGGGACTAGGTGCCATCACGACTCTTAAGGAGGGATTTTGGGTCAGTGACACCTCAGTAGCTTGTTTTGGCTGAACTGTAGCTAGAAATGCATGTTTAACTCAAGATATGTTGCAGAGAAAAGGAACTCCTTTGTGCAGTAGATGCTTTTTCTGTGAAAATTCCCAGGAATCTGCAGAACATCTCTTTTTGCATTGCAGTTACCCGAAGATATAGGATCTGTTCTTGGCTCTGAGCGGTGTGCAAGGGGTGACGCCAAAGAATGTGAAGGATCTACCGGTTTGTTGGCAGAATCAGAAAATCGGGAAAAACTAAAGCAAATCTGGAAGACCATACCTCTTTGCATCTTTTGGACCATTTGGTTGGAACAAAATACTAGATGTTTTGAAAATAAGACTAAATTAATTAGCTAGTGTTAAAATTAGTTCTCTTCATAACTTACACTTTTGGTGTAGGGGAAGTTTGGCAGAAGACATAGATCAGTACATGGATGTTATAGAAGTTTTGAGATTGTAACAGTTTCATCTGTACTGTAGTTTTGTATGCTTCCAGTACCTTCTTGGTACATTATTAAGATATTTATATTATCTTCTAAAAACAATATAAATATATATACACACACAGAGTTAAGACAAGTTTAGCCTTATTCATTAACTTGAAATGCAGTCAACATACCGTTGCAGTGGTATCTGCTGCCCGTGGCTGCACTCCTTTGAGACCGACAACCCTACAGAGTGGTAAAACAAGAAAAGAAATCATCAGTTACTGACTTTAGAACTTCTAAAATCTCTGAAATGAGAAGCTATGTAAAGGAAAACAAGCAGTACAGGGCAAGTAGCACACTGCCTTGGAATACGTACCAACCGCCCCTAGGAGCATCAGAATAAGAGCTTGGATCCATGGGATCCAGTTCGTCATCCTCATCATATGTGCGTTTCCGTTTGTCTTTTTTGTTACTTTTACCCATTGGTGGTTTGGAACTGGACCTGCAGTCCAAATGATCAGAAAATCGACTTAAGAGATTTTTAAAGATTCTCGTTGATCTATATGCATGAACCTGGTTAAACAGAATTCTCACTTAGTTTCAGGTATTGCAGTGAAAAGTTTCCCCTTAAACTAGTCCAAACAGTAGTTAATTATTATTACACGCAACATGATGCAATTGTTCTGACATCTTCTGCTGTCGTCATCTGTATTATCATCATTATTTACCAGGAAAACTACTTACCTCGAGTGAAATAAAACAAGGATGAGAGTTGTTTATTAATTTAATGTTTAATAACTAGTGGGATTTTACTGGGTATGTTGTTGTTGTTGTTGTACTAACTAGCATGATGATGCACCACTACTAAGTGCAAAACTAACATGCAAGGCTTCGATATAACGAAAACTTAAGCATCATTATCATATACAAAATGAACTAATGCAACATCAAAGACCTGAATTCCTAATGGGAATATACATATATCAGGAAGACTACCGTCAGAAACAAGTGAGACCCCAATGGTGCATAATCAGGATCTGACGCTTAACTTTAGGATCCACGGACACTTACTTCCTCTCAGTTTCTCTTAAAGATCCAGACAGGGGAAAAATTATACAAAAAGAAGAAAAATAAGAGAGAAATTTGAAATCTGTGACCATAACTGAGGATAAGAGACTATACTTTCTGAATCCATATCACACTTAAGGCGAGTTTGGTATGAAGGAAAACATTTTCAGGAAAATGTTTTTCAATTTTCCCATGTTTGGTTGCCTAAATGTTATGGAAAATATTTTCCTTTTTTTTTTAGAAGGTAACATATTTGTATATTGATATATAGTCTTCACTAAATTTGTGAAGACACCCATAATTACATAGGAGAGCCCCAAAAAGAAAGAAAAGCACCTATGACCCTTGGTCTGAAGACACCCATAATCACATAGGAGAGCCCCAAAAAGAAAGAAAAGCACCTATGACCCTTGGTCTTCTCACAAGGAATCTAGAACATCAAAAATGGATTCATGATCCTCTAAAGACTTTCCTTTACACCAAAAATAGAAAAGAGCTAGACACTTCATCTTTGTCTTCTGGATGTTACTGGACTTGTCTTCAAAACATCTCTGATTTCTATCTTCCCAGATTGTCCACCAAATGCAGGCTGGGACAATGCTCCATCTCTCTTTATAGCTAGAAAGATTGCCCTCTTTATTCCAGCATGCTAGAACATCGAGAATTCTTCCTGGCATTGCCCATACAATTCCTTTTAAGCTAATAAAAATTCTCCGTATTTGCACAGTGAATTTGCAATGCAAAAAGAGATGACTAATTGTCTCTACCTCCTCTCCACACAAGTAACATCTAGAACACAAGTGGAATCCTCTTTTACTTGGATTATCTTGAGTTAGAACCGCTTCCTTTGCTAGTAGCCATGAAAAGCAAGCAACTTTATAGGGAATTTTCACTTTCCATATTATGTTCCATGGCCAACAACCAACCTGGTTGTTTGACAGGTTTGAATTCCATATATGCAGGCCTGTTCCCTTGCCATTATGATGGGATCTTGATTAGAGTTGGTTCCCGTGAATAGCTTCAGGGTCTTGTAAAACTCAATTACTCTGTCAATTTCCCAATCATTTAGAAGTCTTGTGAATGTAAGGTTCCAACCTTGATTAGTCCATACCTCATCTAAAGTTGCTTGTTGTTGTTGGTTCAAGCTATATATGTCAGAAAAGAGTAGCTTCAAAGGGCCTTGGCCTAGCCAGTTGTCTTCCACAAGGAAATCTTCCTACCATTCCCAACTTTGAACTTTGTCTTGTCAATCACTTTTGGCCACAAGTTTCTAATTGACTTCCATACACCGACACCATATGGACTTCTCACTGGTTTGGTTGTCCATTTTTAATAAACTCATTTTCCTCCAATTAGGGGAAAATGACTTTCCTACCAAGAGTGAAAACATTTTTCAAAACTCTCTTTCAACTTTCCCAACCCCAACTGCCACCCCCCCCCCCCCCCCCCCCCCAAATCCACACCCTCGCCCACCCCGACCCCCTAAACCCAACCGACCACCTTGCACCCGACCTCACCACGCCCACGCCCACCCCCAACCCCGACACCCCTATCCCACCCTCCAACCCCACATCCCGGCTCACCTTCCCCCACATCGTCCCACCCCGGCCTGCCAACTCTTGCCACTGCTCCCCGCCCGACCCGCACTTTGCAATCCGAAACACGGAGGTCGAGGGCCAGGTGCTAGGGTCAAGGTCGGGTTCGGGGTCAGGTGTCGCAATCAGGGTCAATGTTCGGGGTTCGGGTCGGGTGTCGAGGTAGGTTTTGGTGGCCGGGGTCAGGGTCAAGGAGCGTGTTCGGTGTCGGGGTCGGGTCCAGGTCGAGGATTGTTTGCTTAAATTATATTAAAATGCTATTGCGACAATATTTCCTCCTTATTAATCAAACACCAGAAACTAAGTAAAACAATGACTTGTTTAAAGACTTGTTTCCAGGAAAATATTTTCTAGGAAAACGTTTTCCATCATACCAAACTACCCTTAATATGCCTCCACTTCAATTCCAAGAAAAAGTAACTGGATCTTTTCTTTCCCCGTAAATAAAATTATCTTCAGGTACACACCTCCCTTAACACCTCCAACGAGCCCTTCCCCCGGGAGATGTTGGAAAAGAAAATAGGGATAACAGAGAGGCTTAATAACAGTAAACAGCACCAGAGAAGCCCAAAAGTTTTCTTTAAACAAAACCAAAGTGTACCAGTAAAGCTGTTTAGAATTATATAGACTTGAACAGTGAACAGGAACCTTTTCTCAGTGTCTTCCGTGGCACCTGCATAGCCAGAAGTTTGTTGTTGTCTCTCCACATTTGCTGACAGATTGTGGCTTTGAGGAAGCTTGAGAACTCTGCATCCAAAACAGAATCAACGTTCAGAAGAATGATGCATCCTAGATAAGTATGATCGTTGAATTTGAGACGGCTCCTTTAAATGCTTAGCTATAACCCATGGAATACTTTTAGTTATTTATTTCACGGAAGCGAAAACATTAAACTCAAAGAACCCTTCTAATTCAATTACATATAGTAGATATTCGACTGCACATATAGGCAATGCAGTACACTAACAGCAAGCAAATAGGAGAGCAAAAACAAGAAAGCACTAAAAGCTTCAATAAAAGTTTAAGTTGGAATCTTGCTCAAGAAAGAGTACTTGTACGCAGTACAAATATACGAGAACAAAGAGAAGACAAGTAAACACGAAAATGTCAAAAAGAGAAAAATATATACATTGACAACATACCTAGTGCAGTGTTTGCAATAACCCCACGGCTGTACAAGGCCCACGCCCCATCCACCACATTCAATGCATCTCCGGAATGTGGAATCTTGATCACCCCAAGTTATATTAGTTGTATTGCTTGCAACTGCTCTATCATGGTGCTGCATGGGAACCTGCTGTGGTTTAGAAGGATGCTCCCATTGGGATACATTCGTCTTTGAGTTATAGTAATACTTTTGACCTGCAAACACAGTTTGTAATATTGAAAATATAGGATTAAAATGATTTGAAAATGTCAGGAACTCATATAACAAGGTTTGCACTTGGGGAGTACTTTGACGATTAGATAGCGATAATAATCAAAATTGTGACTAGATCAGCTCTGATATCTTAAGATAAGATTCTCTTTGTTTATTTGTCTAGCAGTAAACGGACAGACAATGTACTAAAAAGTTACAAACACATCAGTTCAAAAAGAGAGAAAAAGAGGCATGTCAAACCTATGATGTACAGGGACCCCCATGATCGTAAATTCATGCCTAGTTGGGCAGTGACACAATGGAGCTGCCCCAAAATGATAAAGGAGAAATGTAACAGGACCTCTAGATTTAGGGGTTCGGAAAATCAGCACATTTATCCCAAGCATTACTGCACCTTTGTCTACATTTTATTCTAAAACACGCCTTTTTAACATAATGTGTCAGGAATGAGGCAACGAGAAAAAGTTAAAAAGGGAAAAGAAAAAAGAATATCAAGATAATCAACAGTATGCCACCAAAGATCTAGAGACCAACTTATCAAATTGCAGTTTTCATGTGTGTGTTTTGTGCTCTGAGCAACTTGCCAAATTGTACTTCACATCCCAGTGTTAAGGTTTATCACAACTTTAGTCCCTAGATTCACAAGTTGAAGCACTTCAGGACCTTTTGGTTTTTTCTTATGAAGGAAGAAAAAAGGAAAAAGAAGACTAAGCCTAGCAAAACATACCATATCGAGATTATTTATGAGATATATACAGATGTAAAAAGTTGTATGGCTCCAATTGAAAGGAATTTCTGTTCTAGCATGGAGAATAGATTGCTTTTAAAGAGATCTATTTTGCACTGGTACAGAAAACACATGTACTAATAGTTTACGTAACTAGCCGTCCATATGAAATCTACTCATTTTGCTCTTGATGGCCTCTTGTAACACGAGTAGACAAAGAAGGGTCATTTAACCTGAAGTTGAAAATAAAGGCTTATACACATCTATAAAAGGGTTGTGATTTGGTCCAAAATCATTCAGCTATATCTCCAACTCCTTCCACTTATGTCAAAGAGCATCGGGCTTACAAATAGAAGGTGTCCACCATTCATTGTACCAATATGACACTTTTGTTGAGGAAGTAATAGTTTCATTTGCTGTAACCTAAAAATAAAGGACCACTTGGATCTTGGCTTGGATCTGGTCGGTCGGGAGAAGTAATGATAGTTGCCCCTGGTTACAGCCCAGAACTGTTCTTCTATAGTTTTTCACTTGAGTTGCGCCACTTGCCAGCAATCACTGCCTCATTTTTTAGTAGTAATAAATGATGATTATTTCTCTTTCTTCAGATCCTTTGAAATTATCAACTTTTTTACAACTATTTGGCACTTGAGGTTTTCCCAATGTAAAAAGTAAGGTAGTTCAGGAATACGACCTTAGCATTTATTTGTAAGTCTGAATCACCCTTTCTTTCTTTATTTTTTCTTTTTAAATTTATTAGGTCCTACATTGATCAACAAAAAAAAATTACAGTATCCTCCCTTTTTTACTTATTATCTTCTTGAAAAGGGCATTTCCATTATAATATGTAACTAAAGAATGAAATGATTCCTGGAAAGGGCATATCCAGAAAAGGGGAAGCCAAAAAATCTTTTGAGAAATAGCAACTGTATCAAGATTCACATTAAACAAAAGGATCAACCTACTACTATGAAGAACATAAATTGAATTTGAATGTAAGAAAAAATACATATTTTAACTCAATATATTACTATGAATGTAAAGAGACCTCCCTCTTTACACATGAAGTCAAGAGGTGGTTTATGGAAGTGCATTAGCGGACTATGTGAAAGAATTTTTGGATTATACCAAACTGGGAGCTGGAAATGGACAAAGAATCAAGTTTTAGACAGATTTATGGATAGGGGATGAATGTCTGAAACCTAGATTCCCTAATTTGTTCAAATATTCTGTTAACAAGGATGGTGCCATCTCTGATTTCTACTCAGATACAGATTGGCAGATAGTTCTCCGAAGGAATTTGGATGACTGGGAAATTGAGGATTTTTGCCAACTGCAGCAGCTAGTAGGACAAGTTGTGATTGATCATAACAAGGTGGACTCTTTGATTTGGACTGTTGGCAAGGATAGAACTTTCTCTGTGAAAAGCTGTTATGACAGGTTGATAGAACAGTCAAAATCACAGAGATAACAACTGGCATAGGATGATTATTTGGAAAACCAGAGCTCCAGTTAAAGTAGCTTGTTCTGGGTGGATAGCAGCCTGGGGAGCCTGTTTAACTCAGGACAATTTGCAGAGAAGAGGTTTTAGCCTTTGCAATAGGTGTTACCTATGTGAAGAAGAGCAAGAAGCAGTGAACCATCTACTTCTGCATTGAAGAGTATCTAGGCAATGCTGGGATCTATTTTTTAGCATCTGTGGTTTTTCTTGGGTGATGCCTCAATCTGTGAGGGGCTTATTAGAAATTTGGCAATCCCAAAGGGTACCTAGAAGGCTGAAACAGATGCGGAGAACCATTCCATTGTGCATTCTATGTACCTTATGGATGGAAAGAAACAAGGCTTGCTTTGAAGCACATAGAAATAACATTAATAGAATTAAGAATATATGTTTTCATAATCTGTATTTGTAGTGTAAATGTAGCCAGTTAGGAATTCTGAATCAATTTATGGACTTTCTAGAGGTGTTAGGAGGGGGAGAATAGTTTGCTGATGTTGTAATTTGGGATGTTTTTCTGTAATTTTATTGTACCATCTTGGTACCTTATTAATAAAAAATTTACCTTATCAAAAAAAAAAAATTACTATGAGTTAAAAGTTCTAAGTGTTTTAATCAAATCTTTCTGAATCCACAAATAATGAAATAAACATGTAATAAGTAAACAACTAGCAAAGTTGTGATACATAGCATACCAGTTGATTCATCAAAAACCTCCTGCCAAAATTCAGGAAGTACTGAATGCCCCCCAGAAACTAGTGCAGGAGCCTCAGTAGGTCTTTCCCACTGACTTTTCCCAGAACTTCCGTTATAATAGTACAAAGCACCACTTGCAGGGTCCCTGGCTTCAATCTGCATTCTCAAATTACAGAAAATTATCAACACTATAAACATCAGTGTTTTTTAAAGGGAAAAGCGCAAGTGACAAGATCTGTACCGTGTGTTTCTTTGAAGTGAAGCACACAATTTACACCACATACATGATTTAGTACTACAATAATCAAATTGCTGTTAAAATAACTTATTTCAGCATCTTATATACTACGACAATGACGACATTAACCTAATTCCTCAAAGTTGAGATGTAAAGTATCGACAATTTCTTTTATGGTTCATTTTGCTTCATTGTTTGAAGAGCACACTTCTCTGAAGTGCATGACTTCATCCATGAAGCGATAGCCCCTCGCTTCGCATTGCTAAGCGATGACTTCTAATAACACCGATAAACATCATATTGACTTTCCCCACAGAGTTCTAAATTGCTAAACAAACACATGTAGGTTCAATTTAGAGTTGAAACAACACAACAAAGAGAATTAGTATCGTTCATTGATACTACTAAGAAAGTATAAGAACTGCTTTGAGGACACTACTACGAAGCCGGAATCGATGGCATTCAATCCTAAGGATGTTGGTGGTGGTCTGAAAGACTAAAACCTGGTGGAGACACCTAAGAAGGTGAAAAAATAGGAGATAGCATCTCCACAACTCAATTACTGACAGTTGCAGAGATTTTGACCCTGAATACGGAATTTGCTATGTCCACGTTTGTTGGTTGTTCCAATAGGCACGAAAATGCAGGAGTGGAGAACAATGCCTTTCCTTTGGAAATTATTGAAGGGGAAAGAAGGCAATCCGAAAGGGTGAGGGAGAGGTATTTATGCTTTCGGAATTTTTTGGCGTAAGTCCTTTGCAGGGATGGAGGCTAGAAGATTGATGTGTCCTTTGAAGGGAAGGATAGCCTTTTATCCTTTATTTAATTTGGGTGCACCCATGAGGTCCCTGTAGGTATAGAAAATTAGGTGTCGTGTGTAGAGAACCATACTCTCTCTATCACTATTTATGTGATGCACATTCCTTTTTAGTTTGTCCTCAAAAAAATGATACCTTTCTATATTTAGAAACTATTCAACTTTAAACTTTCTATTTTACCCCTAATGAGATGATTTATAGCCACAAAAAATATATATAGCTTATTATAAACAACAAGTTTCAAAAGTCTTACTTAAAATGGGACGCCAGGAGTATCATTTTGTAAGCTTTTCAACTTTTTGGTACACTTCTTGTACAAGGGTGAATTTTTTGCCCATTGTTTATAAAATCTTACGACTTGTAAGAAGGAAGGAAGATAGAGTATTGCAATTACTGAATGACATTGAAAGAGATGCTAACGAGGCTAATGAGTTGGGGAAAGGAAGTAGGACGGAAGGAAGGGGTGCGAAAGCCCAAGAAGGAAGAGGAATTGTGGTGTAGAAAAGAGCTACAAGTTGAGGGAGGGGTGAGTTGATGGAGGTGGGAGGAGTTGAAGAAGGAGAAGAAGTTTTCTATCGAGGTTAACATCCTATCTTAGAATGCAAGGGGATTGAATGACCTTAATAAGAGGGTCACCATCAAGGTGGGAGTTAGAGAATGGGGGTAGAATTATAGCATGTTTGGCCAAGCTTCTTTCGAGGCAAAAGTGCTTTTTTTTTGTTTGTCAAAAGTGCTTTTTTCTAGAATTAAGGTGTTTGGCCAAGCTTTTGAAAGGAAAAAAAGTGCTTTTGAAAAAAAGTGCTTTTGAAAAGAAGCAGAAACAGTTTTGGAGAAGCAGAAAAAAGTAGTTTCTCTCCAAAAGCACTTTTGAGAAAAATACACTTAAAAGCAGTTTTTTAAAGCTTGGCCAACCACTAATTGCTGCTCAGAAGTGCTTTTCAAATTAATTAGCCAAACACAAACTGCTTCTCACCAAAAGTATTTTTGAGAAAAGCACTTTTGATAAAAAGCACTTCTCAAAATAAGCTGATTTTTGCAGCTTGGTCAAACGGGCTATTAGTGTGTTTTCAAGAAACAAATATGTAGGTCATAACGAAGGCAATTGCAAAAAGTGTGCTGGGAGGGAGATGGGTTAAATACAAGTCGCTTTTGGCGATACACTTTCAGTTGTCAAAGTCTTTCAAGGACCAGACAAGAAAGAGGAAAAACCTAGAGTGTAGGAATGCTCTAATTGCCAAAATATCAATCAATCAATAAATAAATAAACAAATAAACTAGACTGAAGCTTTTAACAAGTTATAAGCTAACATTCCGTAATTATAGTCAGGTATTGCTGTCTGACACAAAAAAGCAATAAATCAAGAACTTAAAAGGAAAGCTTAAACTAGTATATTAAGCCATAACTCACCCATTCCAAAGGCAAATTGGCATCTGATGTCTTTGATAACTGTGCCTTTGAGCTCTGAAATGTGCAGATTACTTCAGATAGAGTTGTTAGAGACATTTCATTATCAAGAGACAAAGCATGAAGAGGATAATTGGATATTGAAAAATGAGTTCTAGGAAACAGAGGTTACTAAGAATTGACGACGAGTATCTCATACGAAACAAAGAGGATAATTTTGGTTTATCACACGGATCAGAAGACAAAAAGATGTCTAATTCAAGATTCTAGTCACCCAGGACCATCTGAAGTAAGTCAACCTTTAAACAGGGACTAGGAAGATAGCATGTAATTCATAATCAACTTACATTGTTTGATATGGCATGCTTCTCTATTTCTGAATCAATCTTCAGAATACCTCGAGCCCTCAACTTCTGCTTGAGGTATTCAGGCAACTCTTTACCAACAGAATAATGTCCGGAATTCCCACTAGGCTCTGTACCATGTTGATTTGTTCTGTGACCAGTGATTGTATTTGTCTCTGAATATGAAAAGGCAAAAACAAATAACCCAAAGAATCTAATATAGAATTTAGAACAAGAACAGGAAGCCAATCTTACTGGAGATCGAGACATCAAGATTTGAAGCACTGTAATAAGCACCTCCACCTGGCACACCATATCCATTTCCAATTTCCACATTACCTGGCAATGGAGACATTTAACTATTCCTCATCCTGTTGTAATAACACGAAAATTTGAAGTCAAATCGAACTAACACATCATAGGATAACTGAAGAGGATTATCCATCTATAACTGTTTCACTTCCAAGTTTCATAATATGGTTCTAGAGTATAACATTTTGTGAAGATGGAAAGGAGCAACTTGTCTCTCCTCTACATGAAATTCTGCCTCAAAACTGGTGACGATCCGACCGTAATTTCCAGAATTAATTTGCTTTTTTTCCAATACTTAGAAAGAACTCTTTTCTGATAAAAGTAATGTCTATACTAAGAAAGAACAAAAACAGTGGTTTGAATTTCGTGCTACTAATCATGTACGAGCACCCATGAAAGAAAAGAATGCCAAATCTAAAGCCCTGTCTGTTTTGGTGACACAATTTACAACGGAATACTTTAGTCTTTATTTACTTGGATCTAGATTCCAGATTGTTCAAATTTTAGGTCTGCTCTGGATTTGTTCAATTAGGGAAGAGATGGAGCGAGCAAAATCTAAATCTCCCTTTGACCCTACAATTTCTCCACAACAATATAATTTCACCATAGATAAGCATAGTAGGGTCACCTATAAAGTGGTTCAACTCCCAAATTTTGCCAAACAAGAAATAGATCCATTTCATGAAACATCTGGTAAATCACTATTCTAACAGTATCAGTCTATTGCTTATTTTATAAGATAAGTAGAGTATCAATCTATTACTTAAATCCTAGGGAAAACCTGCAATCTGAGTTGCAAAGAATTCAGATAAAACTTGGGAGTTACAACTATCAGTTTTGAATGTACAACTAAAAGCAAATAAACTGATCATGATACCAGACATTCTTGATGTTAGTTTGATAGTAAATAGTAGTAATAACCCTAATCCCATATGTATTAGGAGTAGGACATGTATTATATATATATAGGGCTCATTGTATCATTGTCAAGATTAATTAATATAATATATTTTCTCCCGTGCTTTCTCACATGGTATCAAAGCAATCGTGAGAGATTTATCGTTGTGCATCAATTCCAGCGATTCCGGAAAGAGAAATCAATCAACCGGAAGTCTTTTTCCGGCAAACACAGGTCTGCCGCAGTAAAAAGCCACTTTTCATCAGTGTTGTGCAAAAACCAACACCACCACTAAATAGATCGGCCTCCGGCGACCAACCCTTAAAAATATCTCCGTCAGTCGACCCTTCACGCTCTCCCACGCGCCACCAGAAGAAGTTTTTCCGGCGAGCGCGTGAGCTCACGCGCCGGCGTGTGCACCCACTTTCAGCCAGTTTTTGAAGACGCTTCTTCAAGACAGTTGGGTCGGCTACTAATTCCGACCCTACCCATATTGTTTTCGTTTGATTCCGACAACTTTGAAATTTTCTGGCGAGCTACAGTACTTCCGGCGTGAACAGTTCTTTTCTTGTGTTGTGAACAGTGTTTTTCCAGATTTATCTTTAGTTTTCATTCACTATACAAGTTAAGTCAAGAATTTGAGAAATCAATTGTAGCAACATGGGATCTAATACTACGAATACTTGGATGGTCTCTTTACCGGATTATATTGAGTTCCTTCAGTACAAAGCACGTAAACAGACATCTTCAGGATTAGCCTCCGTTGTTCCAACAGATAGTAGCATGACTTGTGTCTCCCAATCTTCAACTTCCGAGTCTTGGGTCATTGATTCAGGTGCATCTGATCATATTTCTGGTAACAAATCTCTTTTCACTAGTATTTCATATTCTCAATCTCTTCCAACAGTCACAATGGCCAATGGGTCTCAAGCCATGGCAACTGCAATAGGTCAAGCAAGTCCACTTCCTTCCTTACCTTTAGACTCAGTTCTTTATGTTCCTGGTAGTCCTTTTAATCTCATAGTCGTTAGTCGCTTAGCCAAATCACTTAAATTTGTTGTTTTATTTCTTGATGACCTTGTTTTTATACAGGAACGCAGTACAGGGCGGATTATTGGTACTGCACGTGAATTAGATGGACTTTATTACCTTATCCTTGCAAAATCACATGGACTCGCATCTTGTCTTCCTTCAATAACTTGTCCCATTACTGATTCACCAGATTTATTACATAAACGGTTGGGACATCCCAGTTTGTCAAAACTTCAGAAAATGGTACCTGGCTTATCTCACTTGTCCACTCTAGAGTGTGAGTCATGTCAGCTCGGTAAGCATACCCGCTCCCATTTCCCGCGGCGTCTTGATAATCGAGCAGAGTCACCTTTTTCTTTAGTCCATTCAGATGTTTGGGATCCTAGTCGAGTCAGTTCTACCTTGGGATTCCACTACTTTGTCAGTTTCATTGATGATTATTCCAGGTGCACTTGGATATTTTTGATGAAAAATCAATCTGAGTTGTTCTCTATTTTCCAGACCTTCCACGCTGAAATTCAAAATCAATTTGCGGTTTCTATCCGCACACTCCGTAGTGATAATGTCCTAGAGTATTTGTCTTCCCCATTTCAACAGTTTATGAACTCCCATGGGATTATTCATCAAACATATTGTCCGTACACATCCCAACAAAATGGGGTAGCTGAAAGAAAGAATAGACATCTTATTGAAACTGCTCGTACTCTACTCATGCAATCTCATGTTCCGCTGCGTTTTTGGGGGATGCAGTTCTTACATCTTTTTATCTTATTAATCGTATGCCATCTTCAGCTATCCAGAATCAAGTTCCATTCTGTCTTGTTTCCTCACTTACCTTTGTTCTCTCTTCCACCTCGTGTCTTTGGGAGTACGTGTTTTGTTCATGACCTTGCTCCGGAAAAAGATAAGTTAGCTCCTCGGGCTCTTAAGTGCATATTTCTATGTTACTCGAGAACGCAAAACGGATATAGATGTTACTCTCCTGACCTTCAGCGATTTCTTATGTATGCTGATGTTACCTTCTTTGAAACCCAATCATACTTCACATGTCCAATTAATCACTTAGATATTTCTGAGGTGCTACCGGTTCCTTCCTTTGGAGATTCAGTCACTATCTCCCATTCATCTTCCTCCATAGCTCCACCACCTACAGTTCCAGTTGCAGCTCCACCACCTATAGCTCCAGTGCCACCACCTAGTCCAGTTCCACCACCTATATCTTCAGTGCCACCACCTAGTCCAGTTCAACCTTTTACTGCTCCACCACTCCACACTTATCATCGTCGTCCGCACCCACCATCAGGCCCAGCTGATTCACGTCCTGCACCTGACCCTGCTAATACTACGGACTTGTCTCCTCTTGATCAACGATTGCACTACGAAAAGGTATACGGTCCACACTTAATCCTAATCCTCATTATGTCGGTTTAAGTTACCATCGTTTTTCATCATCCCATTGTGCATTTGTGTCATCTTTGTCCTCTGTTTCCATCCCTAAGTCTACAGGTGAAGCACTGTCTCATCCCGGATGGCGACAGGCTATGATTGACGAGATGTCTGCTTTACATACCAGTGGTACTTGGGAGTTTGTTTCTCTTCCTTCGGGTAAGTCGACTGTTGGTTGTCGTTGGGTGTATGCAGTCAAAGTTGGTCCAGATGGCCAGG
>ML260464.1:0-153802 GCA_005239495.1 Nicotiana undulata | reverse complement strand
CCTACCCACCCCCTAATTTATTTTTTTTGTATTTTAAATTTTTAATTTTTTAATTTTTCTGCACCACCCCCCACCCCAAAAAAATTACTTTTTTTTTGTATTTTTTTTTGTTTTTGTGCATCACCTACCCCACCCCCCACACCCCGCGCAAATCCCCTCAGAAATTTTTTTATACTTTTTTTTTGTATTTTGAATTTTCTATTTTTTTATTTTTCTTCCCTACCCACCCTTGCCCACCCGCAAAATATTTTTTAACTTACACATTTTAAGGTAAAAAGATTTTTTAATGCAAGATGAGCATGATTCAAAAACATGGGTCAAGTTGGACGAGTTGGGTTATGACCCATTGTTTAATCCATCTTGACCCAGCCCATCTTAGTCCAAGTACACTTTGGGCTGGGTTGGGCAATGACCCATTTATTGACCTAACCCATCTTGACCCGCTCAAATTCAACCCAACCCGCCCATTTGCCAGCCTACGGGTGTCCAAATTAAAGCAAATATGAGGATCATATCATATCATATCAAACAATATATATAAGTCATTTCATAAGTTTAAGAAGTACAGAATAATATGAACTAACTAAAAGGTAGGACCCTCGAGGATCTCTTGTGAGCCACAAGGATCGTACACTTAATAATATGCTCTATTCTTAGCTAATGTTTGGCGATAGATTTTTAACTTCGTTATGAAAAATCTGTTTTGAGTGAAGTTGGTTTGAAGATGAAAAAGACATGAGTTTTCAAAAGATAATTTACTTTTTTTTTAAAACCATGAAACATGACTTATGCCCACAAATTCTAAAAACTATCACAAATACCCAGTAGTACATTCATCAATAACATTCATTATATTATTACAAACCATAGTCCTGAACAAAAATAAATTTGGTACAAAATTATCATTTTTATAATGAACTACATAATACACTATCAGATGACCGATAAGACGAAACAACATTGTTACAAAATAATAAATTGTGGGTTCTTTTATAAAATACAAAATTTGGGACAAATTTTAAAAAATATTATAATAATATTTTAGGCCAAAACTTGAGCTGGTTTTGAGTTTTAGGATTTTGTCAAAATATAAGTAATTTTATGAAAAAATATGTATTTATAAAAAAACTAAATATATTCTGACAAATATATAGCGAAAGGGTCCTCAGTGAAGTGTTTCCCCTTCATGTTTTGATGGCTGTCATAAGAGTTGAGACGTAACAGCTAATCTAGCATGTGAACTTTTACAAACACCACAATCATGTGCATAAAATATCGAACCAACAAATTTTGAGACGAAAATTGTTTGAGGCGGAGTCAGAATTTTAATTTTATGAGTTCTAAATTTTAAAATAATAATTTTAAGTGCTAATGATAGGGTTTTATTAATATTTGTAAAAGAGTAATTAATTTTAACACAAATATATTGTTTGAACAAAAATTACTGGGTACTCGGCTTCTGTCGCCTACTCTGGACAAAATTATTATCTCCGTCAATATATGCATGCACATGGCACCCCCTTGGGAAAATATTCAACAGTCTTAACTTAATCATAATATATTTGTTTAAATTATCCGTTCTCTCCTTCTAACAAGTTTCATTTACAGCTTGTTTGGATGGCTGTTTCATATTGTTTCATAATGTATCGTATTGTATTGTATTGTATTGTATTGTATCGTTTGATAAATACAATGTTTGGATATATTGTATCGTTTGCCGTTGTTTCATGATATCATGCACCAACAATATGAAGAATAAATTTTGCAATATTATAAAGAAAAATTACGATACGAAATAAATTTAATATATAAAAAGGTAGAGTAAGTGATAAAATAAAATTATTTAATAATAGTGAAGGGTGAAATGAGATAAAAAGACAAGATAACGACGTCATCACACCAAATCGGTTGTTACATAAAGTGGCATATTTCGTCGTTATGTAACGACGGATTTAACGATACGATACAATAAAATTTAAGTAACAACCAAAACAAATATCGTATTTAAAGTAACAATACGATATAATACAATGGGTAACGACCATCCAACCAAAACAAAGATTGTATTCAATAGATATTTTTGTTTGTCTAAATATCAAATATTTTGAACCAAATTTAATTTGTCAAATCAATTATATTTGGACGGAGGAAGTAATAAACGGATCTAAAACCACCACTTGAAATAGACTAATGTTTTTGGATTTCAATGTTCTTATTGAACATAGAATCATTTCCGTAGGGCTACTATTTATACTTTCAATGCGTCGTGTATGATTCATTAAAGGGAAAACTAACAAAGTACGGATTGGAGTGCTAGCTTACCAGCAAACTCCTGCCTTTTAGAGTTGAGCTGAAGGGTTGGATCCCATAGGTAATATATCATTCCCCTTTTCGATCCAAGATGTAATTTAAATAATAATATATAAAAAATATCAAAGTATTCTATTAAATGAGTTTTGCAAAGAGTTTCATATATTTTTTTTATTTTCTTTCTTCTTATAAAAAAATACAGAATTTCTATATCAAATGTGTTCTAACAAATCATGTCATCAACTATGGATAAAATTGAATAATTTTAAAAAGAAGAAGAAAGTATCATTCTTTATAACAGATTAAAAAGTAAAACATGTCACGTGCCACGTGTCACGTGTCACGTGTCACGTGATATTAGGATATTTGTTTTCATATGTATGTTTAGTACCTCAACATTCATAGGATATATATGACCTTTTCTTGCTGTAATAAGGGAACATTCGACTTTTGAGGCATACCGAGTATTACTCAAAGCCAGAATAATCAACGTTTTTAACCACCCACTTGAAATATTATGCAAATATAAATAAATAGTACTAAATTTTTTGTATAGTTTCTAAGTATATTAAATCTCAAAAAGGTTAAACCAATCCTATAACATAAATTTACCGTAAAAATACCAGCATCTAAAACATGTTATCCACATGTTATAATCCAAGAAAATTTATAGCTTCCAACATTTATCCACAAAAAAATCATGCTCTATTAGATTCATGTATAATTTATGATAATATAACAAAAGAGTTTTCTATTTTTAAAAAACAGAAAACTTCAGAAAAAACAAAATATAATATTGTTAGGAATTTATTTTATTTTATCTCAATTTAAAGGCGGGAAGTGTTGCTTCGTGTTCAATGTTAACCCTATGGCTATAGCATGTTGCCTATCTTCATGTCAAAAGCTAGAGTACAAATAAACACAGGTCGCTATAGGAAAAAATATCTCCTAGGAGGGGCATTTTGGTCATTAACTATTACTTGAAGGGTTAATCTTAAAATAGCAGATCTTTATTGAAAGTGATGTGTCTCCCCACCAACCTAAGCAAGCCCTTTGATTTTATTTAGGGGTAGTTTGATTCGAGGATAAATTAATGCAAAGATTATATTACAGGATAAAAGAATTATTTAATTTTATATACAACGATAGAATAATTGTTATTTTCCCTTATACTGATATCAAATGAGTTAATTAATGCTAATGTGGAGGTGGGTAGGGTATAATTTTTTTTTGTTTCTACTTGTATTTTATTGTACATGATGGTTTGGTTGTGCACCAACAATTTTAAAAAAAATAAAGATATTTAATACATAAACTAAATATATACTGAATAACAAAACCACTATAAAATTTTATGATAGTATATATGGCATGTCATCGTTATAATATATACAATTAACGAATTTTTAATTTAAAAGGTATCAATATCTTTAAAACAACGCAACAAATATCATATAAAATTAAATAAAATAACAACAACAACAACCTACTAAAATATCTCCGAAGGGATAGAAAGGTAAAATTAAATAAAAATGGAGTTGAAATCTTTTTTAATATATATAAAAAAGCCTTTGGTCATTTTTTCATAAGATTATTTAGCATATATAGGGAGGATCCTTTCTACCTTGCTCAACCCAATTCTTCCTTCTGCGGTGGCTTAGCATTAGATTAACATTTCTTCTTTTTTGGTTGAATAGAGTAATTTATTCACTGCATACAAGTATCTAATCTTCTTACTGCAAATCTGACACAAAAGATTTACTCTTTTCCCTTTTCTTCTTGATTATCAAATTTTCTTAAACAAATAGCTAATGTTTACCTAAACAAACTCTTACATTATTTCCTTATTTGTCTTTTTCTTCCCCATTTCAGGGTTTTGATTCTTCATTCATTCATACATATATATATATATATAAAGAACTAGATTTTTGTATCTCTCTCTCGGACCCTTTCATCTTCTTCCCCAAAACCTTATCCCTCTCTATCTCCTTATCTCTCATGTTCATTTGTTAAAAAGATTCAATCTTTAAGCTTTCTTGAACTTGTAGAGATAAGAGAAAGATAGAGAGAGCTCAAAAATGGAAGCTGTTATACAAACAAAAGGGCTTCTTTCTTTGCCTTCAAAACCCAAAACCAAGTCTTTTTATCCATTACCTCAAGGTGCTTTAAGGCATAGATTCAATTCTGGCCATTCTTTAAATACTCTAAAACCTAAGCCCTTAAATGGGTTATCTCTATCTTCAAATGGGTTCCAAAAATTTCAATGCTTTACCACAAAGCCTCAGCTTTTTGGCCAAAAGGACAGATTTTTCCCAATTTGTAAAGCTGAGGCTGCTGCTGCAGCTGATGGCCAGCCACTTTTTGCAGAAAAAGAGCCACCTAAGTTCATGGGAATTGAACTTGTGACCCTTAAGAAAATTATACCACTTGGGGCTATGTTCTTTTGTATTCTCTTTAATTACACAATCCTTAGGGACACAAAAGATGTATTGGTTGTAACAGCTAAAGGGTCCAGTGCTGAAATTATTCCATTCTTGAAAACTTGGGTGAATTTGCCTATGGCTATAGGTTTCATGCTGTTGTACACAAAGTTGGCCAATGTGTTGTCAAAAGAGGCTCTTTTTTACACTGTTATACTTCCATTTATTGCATTCTTTGGGGCATTTGGGTTTGTTTTGTATCCTCTTAGCAATTACTTTCACCCTACAGCTTTTGCTGATAAACTTCTCAACTCTTTGGGTCCAAGATTTCTTGGTCCAATTGCTATACTGAGGATCTGGAGTTTCTGCTTGTTTTATGTCATGGCTGAGCTTTGGGGAAGTGTGGTGGTTTCAGTTCTCTTTTGGGGATTTGCTAATCAGGTAAATTTGTGTCCATGAATATATTTTTGTGCATTAGTAACCATTTTAAAGATGTATAGTCTTATTGGTGTGGATAATCTGTTTAGTTAGATTCTTATATTAGCTAATACAGTCAAACTTCTCTATAACAATCTCATTTGTTTCGATATTTTATGGCTGCTATAGTGAAATGTTGTTATAGAGGGCATATATTATAACATAAAATAAATATCGGTTTCGAAAAAAACTTGCTATTACATAAAGATGTTGTTATAGAGGGGTCTGACTGAATTTGCACTTCACCTATTTGTTTCTGTGATGGTTGCTGCTTCAATTTCGTGAGGTAAAAACAACCTCTTTATAGCAGGAGTAGTTTGCAGCTTGCTGCTATTTGTGATACATGTGCTACTATACTCTGCCTTCCTGATGTTCATTGTGGGGTTGTGAGGGGGGGGGGGGGGGGGGGGGGGGGGGGCTAGGTGGTGGTATAGTAAAAGAGTGGAGGTTTAAAATGTTGCTCTAGCTCTATCTAATCTTAGCTTTAATGGTGGATGACTTAGCTAACGGTTTCTCATTGTTTTATGTCTTGGTCTGCTGTTTTTTATTTTATTTTCAGTTGCGGTTGATCATACAAAATTTGTAAAGGTTTCATTCTGTTCCCCTGCTGTTACCAGTCTGGCTATTGTGCTGCTATCGTCAACTATCTATATGTCTCTGTAATCACCGCCACAGAGTTTGGTGGGGGAAAATCACTGTTATTAAATTGTTTTGGGTGATTTCTTTTGCAGATTACGACTGTCGACGAGGCTAAGAGATTCTATCCTTTGTTTGGACTTGGTGCAAATGTTGCTCTGATTTTCTCAGGTCGCACAGTGAAGTACTTTTCTAGCTTGAGAAGCTCTTTAGGTCCTGGAGTTGATGGTTGGGCCATCTCTCTGAAAGCGATGATGAGTATTGTAGTGTTGATGGGTGGGGCAATCTGTTTCTTTTACTGGTGGGTGAATAGAAATGTTCCTCTCCCCACTCGTAGCAAGAAGAAGAAGGTAACCAGCTCCACCATATGACATTGCTTAGCTATTTATCTTTTGCTTGACTAGTAGAAATCAGTCCCCGTCATCAATTTGCTTATGAGAAGCAGATGCACCACCTCTTTGTCCCTCTTCTATCTCTTCTACTAAAACGAAGATTCATTGCTGGTTAAATCTTTTCAAATTATTTGTCAATAGTGCCATTCAGATCTTTTATATTAAAGAATCATGTTTACATATGTCCATTATCTGAGTGATGTCTTTTGGCAGGTAAAACCGAACATGACCACAATGGAGAGCTTGAAGTTCTTGGTCTCTTCAAAATACATCCGCAATCTTGCCACATTGGTTGTAGCATATGGTATTAGTATCAACCTTGTTGAAGTCACATGGAAATCGAAGCTCAAAGCTCAGGTGAATTATTACTGAGTGCTATTTTTCTCCACTTAAATTTTTGAATTCGGATTTGTTTCTCATTTTAACATGCTACCTCATTCTGTCTCTCTCTCTCTCTCTCTCTATCACTAATGTGCAGTTCCCAAGCCCCAATGAATACTCGTCGTTCATGGGTGACTTCTCAACTGCAACTGGAATAGCAACTTTCATAATGATGTTGTTAAGCCAGTGGATCTTTGACAAGTATGGATGGGGAGCAGCAGCCAAGATAACACCTACAGTATTGCTCCTTACCGGAATTGGCTTCTTCTCCCTGATTTTGTTTGGTGCCCCTCTAGCACCAGCTCTTGCCAAGTTCGGGATGACTCCTCTTCTAGCAGCCGTCTACGTGGGTGCAATGCAGAACATTTTTAGTAAGAGCGCGAAGTATAGTTTGTTTGATCCCTGCAAAGAAATGGCCTACATTCCTTTGGATGAGGACACCAAGGTATGATGACATGCTTATTTACTGAATGGTATCGGGGGGTCTCGGGTTTGAGCCATGGAAACAACCTCTTGTAGAAATGCAGGGTAAGGCTGCATACAATAGACCCTTGTGGTTCGTCCCTTCCCCGCACCCCGTGCATAGCGGGAACTTAGTGCACTGGGCTGCCCCCCCCCCCCCCCCCCCCCCCCGGTTAGATAGAGCTGTCAGAAGTGGAACTATTTTCGCATCAATGCAATTATGTCTTCATCAAAGAATTGTTGTTTCAAACATGTATAGCTGAAGCCTTTATATTGGTGGAACATTTGCATTTGTGATGATATACGTCACTAACATGTACATTTGCTTGGCTATTTATAACCATATCACTTAACAAGTAATTTGTTGTATCAGGTTAAAGGGAAAGCAGCAATTGATGTTGTCTGCAATCCGCTGGGAAAGTCTGGAGGAGCATTGATACAACAGTTCATGATTTTGACTTTCGGTTCACTTGCCAGCTCAACTCCCTACCTTGGAGGTGTGCTCCTAGTAATTGTTCTTGCATGGTTAGGAGCAGCCAAATCTTTGGATGGCCAGTTCACTACATTGCGTCGAGAAGAAGAGCTTGAGAAGGAAATGGAGAGAGCATCTTTGAAGATCCCCGTCGTGTCTCAAAACGACAATGGAAGTGGTTCTCTCTCAAGTGGATCATCACTGAACCCCGCTGGAGGTGATTCAACCGGCGCTTCATCGGAACCCTCTTCCCCAAGGAGTCTGTAATGTCATTGTTCGATCACTTGCAGAACTGGAGGGATAAGAAGCGAAATAGAAGATGCATCAGGTGGTATCTTGGTTGCAGTCCAACTATGAATTAATGTTGTCAAATCTTTGTTGTTGGTTATAGGAATTCATTTTTACTTGAGAGAAATAAATTAGATACAAGAGAGGCATGTCGCCAGATTAACCAACCTGCCATCCCACATTTATTTTCTGATAGTTACACTTTTTCTCAGTTTTGTAGCTTGAGTTCATTGGTTTCGTATTATGAAATGCTGGTTGTTGAACTTCTTTTTGGCAATATAAGCATGTTTTGTTTCTCCAAGAATTTGGTTATCTTGGTAATTGCATTTATCTAACTCAAGAATGTTTCATGAACTTTTGTCAAGGAGCATGATATTACTGAAGCTTTTGTTCGCTCTGAGTATAATCTTGTGTAAAGACTTTTTTTTTTTTTTTGCTTCAAGTATAAAGACTGAAAATATGCAGTGCGATAGTTGAGATCCCTTTACCTTTACTAGAGTTGAATCTTCAATAATGTAAATGGATTACTTTTCGGTAGTTGGTTTTTTATGCGAAGCAATTCCCCAGATTCTGTTATCCGTGTTGAATTAGGTGATTCTTGTGTGTAAATTGTCAGCTGATTTGTTCCCTGAAAGAAAAATGTAAGCTGCAAGAGTTTCTATAAGTATTGGATTTATGAATTTGGTTGGTGTTGGTTTGGGCCATGCCGTGGTGGACGTTTTGGCTGTTGCAGTATAGGTTTGGTGGGAGGAGTGATGCCCCATTGGAAAATGAAACTTAACACTCCTCTCTTCTTGATCTTATGAACTTTCTTTCCAGGTTAAAGCTCTTCTACATGCCATGCGGAACAAGATTATCTCCAAAACACAGGCCAAATGATAAGAAGGTTATCTTCTTTCCCTCGATCATAGCTCTATTGGCACAGGGGAAACAGAGCTAGTAAGCCTCTCACTAAAGTTTACTACATTGGGTACACAATTTTGAGGTTTGTTCTTTGCGGCTACTGACTACCTGAGAGATCCTGTTTTCAGCGTCTACTTTCATACAGTGTTATAAGTTGCCAGTTTTTGTCAAAATTTGAGAATGTGGTTATAATAATGTTCGTGTCATCTCTTGCAATAAATATCACATCTAGCAGCAAAACTTCAAGACTGTCACTAAAATGGTGACTGTTTGCTCTTGATAATGTAACAATTAAGTGTACTGCACTGTAAATAATGTCTTTGTGCAGTGATATTGGATCATAATGTCATGTCCAAGTTGTTTCCAGTATGTGCTAAAGGAGCCTATGGATCAAATAGTGTTATCCTGTAAATGTTAATCTCACCATTTTACTGTAAATGTTATCCTGGGGTTAGCTCATACTCCAAACCAAACATCGGATAAAGTTAATCTCAAACTCTATCCCGGAATTATTATCCTTATTCCATGTACCAAACAGCCCCTTAATTGTTCTGATTGTGCTTGCATCCCCAGGTGCCTTCCATTTTTATATGTGTGTTGCGTCTATGTAATGGCAGCGATGCAGTGAGGTAGTCCAGTTGAGATTCTCAAACTTCGACGATTATCTCATAGTATTTAAATCAGTGAGATATCAAAGTTTAACGCATATATTCTTTTCTTGCTAGAAATAGAAAAAAATAGAAATATATTGACTTTCAATCAAAATTTTCTGAAAACTCAGGCTTTCGGAGTGGACCAATCTTTCGTACCGCCCCCTTACCATCTTATAATGTCTATCCTAAGAGGTCTTAGTGCACCTTAACTTGGTTCATTTTCATGCCTGAGACACACACAGAAAGACAGAAAATTTTAGATGAGTTTTATATTCTATAGGCTAATTGGCATTTCTGGTCTACCTGCAAGATGGGATTCTAATAGTGGCTTTGCCTGCCAACCTTATAGTAAGTGGAGTTACATGTGAAACCCGATATTGGACTTAATTTATTGTTAAAAGATGTTTATTTAAGCAGAAAATTTTCATTTGGCCAGACTCCTTTTTTTTTTTTTGGGTAGAAAAAGGTAGATTTTATATATTAAGGTGCTGCATACAGAGAAGGATGGTGTACAGGTTGCACCCTATTACTACTACTAGTAGTTATAATAGCACTATCAAAAATGATAAACCATGTTTGTCTTCTGTCCAAGTTTGTGCTGCAAAAGGTGGTGGATGATCAAAAACTTCTAGCTGAAAGCTGCCTTCCAAAGAACTCCCTGCACTTGCTAGGTTATCCGCTAATCTGTTATGTTCTCTGTATGCATGGCTAACTAGTGAATCATGTAGCCTCTTGAGTAGGTGTGTGCAATCATATATGAGATTAGCCAAGTTCCAGTTGTTAATGTGAAGTAGTGTGATTACCTCCTTGGCATCCAGTTCCACCTGGAGCGGAATGAGGTTATTTTTCTTAGCTAGAATAAGACCCCGGAGAAGAGCATATAATTCTGTTGCCAAAATAGTTTGTTTAGGTAAGTTACCTATGAAACCTTTTATCTAGTCACCATTATGGTTTCTGATTATACCTCCTATGCAATTTGTAGGGGAGCAGTTACTGGCTCCATCTGTATTGAGCTTGTATATATTAGGTTTCGGAGGTATCCATTTTAAATTGTCTTTAGTTCGTAATATGGGTGTTGTTATGGGGTTTGCTAAGTAACAGTATTCCGTGGCTAGCTGAACAGTCGTATTTAGGCTAATAAAACTGTTTGTATTTTCATACAAGTTCTTATTCCTAGTATTCCAAATGTTCCAAAGACTTAATGATAAAAAAGTCATGGGATTGACTTTGTTAGGCAATTGCATATGATGGTAATATATAAGAGTTTTGAGCCAATCTTTAGGATTGGTTGAATTTGTGAGAGTTGTTATAAAATTTGTCAATCCTATATTTTTCCAGTATATTTTTGCCTTGAAGCAGTCCAAAAAGATGTGCTTATTAGATTCCTCATCTTGAAGACAATGGTGCACATACAATTAGTAATTATCTTGCGTGTTTGGAGGTGTTGCAACGTAGGTAATCCCAAATCCATCGGAAGTCATAGTGTAGAGCATGAGTTTCAGTAAGTTGTTGGCTAAGAGTTTGGTACATAGATTTTGCAGTGAATTTTGCATTACTAGTTAAGCCTCAATAGATCCTATCTGGCTTATTGCTGTAGCATGGGATATATTGGGTAGTAATTATATCTTTTATGTCATTAGGTAAGTCGAAAGGAATTAATGACTAGTTCCAACCATTTGAATTGTGGATGTTACTCAAATTAATATTTTGCATTTCCCTTGTTAGAGGGCCACTGATGAAGGCCCTGACTGTTATTCCATTTCTAATCCAACAATTTATCCAGAATTGAATATGAGTACATGTTCCTATATTCCATTGCAAGCCTAACTGACTATGATTCCACTCTTTCATAATGTTACGCCATGTAGCGGAGAAATATGTAGACTGTATTTTGTAAAGGTATTTATTAATAAGAACTTTGGCCCCAAGGTATTAGGTGAATGGAAAGCCCTCCATGCTAACCTTGTCAATAAAGCATTGTTTTTGTGTTCAAGACTTTGGATACCCAATTCACATTCTTTGACAGGTTTAGTTATTTTTTCCCATTTCAAAAGGTGTAATTTTCGTTTTGAGGAAGTTGTACCCCATAAGAAATTTCGCTGATATTGTTCCATTTTTTTGACAATAGATGATGGAATGTTAATGTATTGTACATGATTTGGTAAGTTATTTATTGTAGACTTAATTAGGGTGGTCCTTCCTGCCAACGTTAAGAACATTTGGCCAGACTCAATAAAATAAAAATGAAATTTGCTGTTTTATATTACTTGCTGTTATTAAAATAAAAAGAAGGCCTACAAAATATTCACAGATTGTAAGCAAAACGACATCCATGTTGTAGAAAACTAATATTGTAAACACTTTTAAGTTGGTGAACAATTAAATTACAACAAAAGCCAGCTTGATGATCAATGAAGTAGCAATTGGAGAAAATTTAAAAATTGGTGGTTGCAACTCGCAATCTGCTGGTTATAACTCCACTTTGATCAAACATGTATTAACCACTTAAGCATAAATTAGAGTAGTGATCACCACTATCTACCTTCTATTATACCTAGTCAGAGGCAGATCTATCATGCGATATGTAGGTTCACGTGGATCCAGTAATTTTTTGTCGAGTTTCTATATATATCAACTAATCCACTAAATAAATATAAATATTTGACTGTTTTTATCGTATAAATTAGAATTTATTTTTTTCTTTATAACAACTCAATACTATTGTAAAAAGTATTCGCTTTATAAATCTGCTGGTGGAGCAAAATACACTGAACGTTCTCTTCCTTAAACCACAAGTTTCTTTCTTGTTAAGTGTATCATATTCACTATTTGTGCAGATTTCTGTTTCATATCAAGATAGTAATTAAAATATAAAAAAATAGACAAAAGGAAGTTAAGTCTGTTTAGCTGCATAGTCCTCTCCTTTCATCTAGATCAATATACTTGAGATTTTTAACCCAATATCAACATCAAAGCTATCTTAAATGACAGAATGTAGTTTCTTAAAATATATTTGATCCAAATCCATAGATTAATAAAACTAAGAATTGCACTAAAAATATGTTTAAAAAAGAAAAAGACAAAATATTCTCGATATTGCACAATATATTTGTATATAAAAGGGATAAAGACAAAATAGAAGCACCAAAAGAAGGCAAGAAACATGGAGTTCAGCGAAAATAAATGTCTAGAATGAAGCACATCTAGCCAGTCATTTATGCACCAAAAGTTGAAGACACATGTCACGATCCAAAATTCTAATCTGTCGTGATGATGCTTATCGATGATACTAGACAAGTCGATTTTCAAAATACTTTAATTATTTCACAAAAGATAAACCGAAAAGCTATTATATGACAAAGTTTTCATAAAAACAAGAGTTAAATTTAAAATACAACCGGGAAAAAAATAGCCCTAAACATCGCAGTGTCACCAAATCATGAGCATCTAAACAACCCGTCTAAGAAACAGTGTCTACAAGAGTCTGTGTCTAAATGCCAATACAGATAAGAAAGATAACAAGGAAGGAGAGACAAGGACTGCGAACGCCTGCAACTACCTCGTGAATCTCCGATACTCGACCATGCACGAGATCAACGTCCTCCGTGACCGGATACACTGGATCTGCACATGAAGTGCAAGGTGTAGCATGAGTACAACCAACTCAGTAAGTAACAATAATAAATAAGGAACTGAGAAGTAGTGACGAGCTATACAATTACAATTCATTTCAGTAATTTCAGCAATGAAAGTAGACATGATTCAATTCCGACAACATAAGTCGAGTCAGTTGCCCGTTTACCAAATTCAGGTAAACCAGCTACAACATTTTCGAGAAGCTCGGTACAATGACATGATTCAGCTAAGTGCAGCAACAAAGGAAAACAAATGCAACCTCTCAGGGTAACAATCACTCAAGCTCTCAATAGCTCAAACACTCGGCTCTCAGCCCTCAATGGAATAGGTATCTGCGCTCACTGGGGGTGTACAAACTCCGGAGGGGCTCCTTCAGCCCAAACGTTATATCGCTGCGGCGTGTAGCCCGATCCAATAATATAAGTAGTCATAAGGCTCGTTGCGGCGTGCAACCCGATCCACAATCCATAAATAGCCATAAGGCTCGTTGCAGCGTGCAACCCGATCAATATATATTCAACCCTCAGGCTCGTTGCGGCGTGCAACCCGATCCATATACATTCACATAGCTCACAGCTCAGCACTCAGGCCTTATCTCAATCACTAACCTCTCCACCCTCTCGGGCTCTCAGAAATCATACAAATCAACCCAAACAGAAATAATAACAGGTATCAAAAAGAAAACAAAAGGAAATGGAGATATGACACCCAAGTAAAATCGTGACTGAGTACAAGACAACAAATAACATCCAATTTAACAAGAGAACGACTGTTGGGGGTCCCAACAGTGGTATCATATGACCTAAGTATGGTTTCTAACATGAATGCCAGTCCAATTTCTAGAAGACAGAGGGAACATGTAATCAACAATAGGCTATTCGACTTTACAGTCTCACGGGACGGACCAAGTCACAATCCCCCACGGTGCACGCCCACACACCTGTCACCTAGCATGTGCGTCACCTACAAAATAATCACATCATACCAAATTATGGGGTTGCATACCCTCAGAACCAGAATTAAGACTGTTACTTACCTCAAACTACGCAAAATCCTACTCCGAAATGCCCTTGCCCCTCAAATCGGTCTCCAAATGCCCCAAATCTAGCCACAAGCAGTACTATATAATTAATATAGGCTAAATGAATCAATTCCACAAGAAAAACACGAAATTATAAGCCAAAATCCGAAATAGGCTCAACCCGGCTCCTGGGACCACGTCTCGAAATCCGATAACATTCTCAAAACCCGAAAGCCCATTCACTCACGAGTCTAAACATACCAAATTTATCAAAATTCAACACTATTTTGTCATCCAAATCCCCAAAATTCACTCTCTAATTTTCTAGCCTTAAACCCCAAATTTCACCTAAAAAACTTACCAATTAGGTGCAAAATCAGTGGGAAAACATCATCATCGAAGATAAATAGACACAATGAGGTTACCACAATAATCACTTCAAAATCCTCAAAAATCCGAGTTCAAAATAGTGAAAATGGTGAAATATCTCGAAGTTCCGTATTTATATGTTCTGCCCGGGCTTTTCACACCTGCGGCCCTTCGTCCGCTTCTGTGGAAATGACCAAATTTTCCCTTTTCGCATCTGCGGGCTCGCAGATGCGCATCCATTCTCGCACCTGCACCCCCTGCCCTTCCTAGCCTTGCCCGCATCTGTGGCCTCCTCTTTGTTTCTGCTGGTACGCACCTGCGGTCTCCCCACCGCAGGTGCGAAACACTAGAACACCAGAAAACTCAACAACCTTCCAACTCAAAAACTTGGTCCGTTAACCACTCGAAATCAACCCGAGGCCCTCGGGACCTCAACAAAACATACCAACAAGACTTATACCCCAATATGAACTTAGTCAAATCCTCGAATCACCCCAAACAACATAAAAAACACGGATTACATCTGGATTCAAGCCTAATGAACTTCTAAACTTTCAAATTCCACAAACGACGTCGAAACCTATCAAACCACGTCCGATTGATCTCAAATTTTGCACACAAGTCATAAATGACACCACGAACCTACTCCAATTCCTGAAAATCAAATCCAACCCCGATATCAAAATTTTCATTGTCGGTCAAATTCGCCAAAATTCCAACTTTCGCCAATTCAAGCCTAATTCTACGACAGACCTCCAAATCACATTCCGGATGCGCTCTTAAGTCCAAAATAACCTAACGGAGCGAACAGAACCATCAAATTCAAATCCAAGGTCGTTTACACATAAGTCATCATCCGGTCAACTTTTTCAACTTAAGCTTCCAATTAAGAGACTAAGTGTCTCAATTCACTCTGACATCACTCCGGACCCGAACCAACCAACCCGGTAAGTCGTATAACAACTATAGAATACAATAAAAGCAGAAAATGAGAAAAATGGGCTACAACTCTCGAGACGGCCGGCCGAGTCGTCACAACACATTATGGTGACGTCGTTGAAACTTTAGTGATAGACTGAGAAAATATTTAAGCAAATTTCTCAAATGCAAATAAATAATTGAACAGAAATTGAAATTGTAGCTTCACTATTGATCTTCTTTCCTTCATTCACTTTTAGTTTGATAAAATGCTTTATATATTTACCTGTAAAGTGAAGAATACACAATGAGAAACACTTATTGGACCGTGAAGCTGTGAAATTAGAATATTGTGTTCCCTTATGTCATTATATCTACCACTTATTTATGAGTAGAGCTTAAATTTGTTGATTTAGAATCATAAAAAAGGATGTACAAAAACCAATTAAGAAGTGAAGACAATCAACACATTCATAAAAAAATTCTGACATAATCAAACTTATTACAATTCCACAGAATAGTTATCATCCTTTTTTGGTCAAATGAAAGGCAACAGAAAAAGAGAGAGAAAAGGTTAACATGACAAGACAGTTAGGGTGAACATACTCTATAAACATTATAACAAAATAACATACTTCCCTTACAATTATTCAACACAACCTTGTCACTTCATTAATTTCAGCAATGAGCTTCTTCAAGAAAACTTTCAATAGACCATGCTTGCACCATTGAGAAGTGCATCCATAATCAATAAAAATAATCCAAACATACTAAAAAAGGTCAATACCCACAAATCCAATTGACTAAATAAAAAGTTCCAGGAAGTAAAATTTTAACAAAAAGGTGAGAACCTGCCACCTTCCTTCAGAGGTAGCCCAATTGGAGTCTTCTACACTTCCCTAATCTTTCTTTAATATCTAAACTATAAGACACAGTTGGTAATAGATAATACCATCATTTTTCTCACAATACCAATACAAGCTACTAAATCTTCTTGTTACTTGCCCATTAAAATAGTCCAGCTATTAGAAAAAATAAGATGCTATATCAATGGTATGGATAACTTTTCAATTACCAAGGCAATGGAAACAACATCAATAACCTATTCATTACTAAAGTACATGAACAATGCAATTGTGAATCACATTTTCTACATTAAAATATTAATAGCTGCAAAGAAAATAGGAAATTGGACAGTGGAAATGTCAAGACCCAATTTTCCTTCCGTCGGGTATCGTGATGGCACATAGTCTTAAGAACTAGGTAAGCCTAATCATTACTGAATAACAATCATAGTAATAATAATAATAACATTTAATTCTTTCTGAAATGAACTCTCTGTACAATATATATGTTGACCCAAGTCACTGCATGGTTTTGAAGATTGACAAATGTCTACTCGGTTGAACCAGGTCCATCAGGGCAAACATACTTGAACAATCCCAGTGGCACAAGAACCGTCTATGTACAGGAGATAAATGTGATTGTGAATTATCCATGAACCAAGAGGTTGTCTCCTAATGCGAAAATGTTGCAAATTGATAAGATGTTCGAGTTCGAGTTCAGCAAGAACAGTAACAAAGGGAAGAAGTTGAGATAAACATGAACTCTTCCACCAAGGAAGAGTTGCATTAGAATTGAACAATATATCTCAACGACTGACTCTATAAAGAGTTGAAGCATTCCTGCTGAAATATGATCGCACAAAGGCAGAAGTGAAACAAGAATTGAAAGCAAAATTCTCAGAGATATTTTGCAAGTAGAATCCTTGTGCGACACAAAGGCTACTGACCAGCTAGAAGAACCAGTTCCATCTGTTTATCTTTTGAGTCTAGTTGGTTGTAGTAGGTGATTTAATATTGTATCTTTCAGTTTTCTTAGAAGCAATTGTAATAGGTACACATTGTTCAAGTTAGAGTTAACTTGAAGCTTGTCGCAATTAGCTAGAGGCTAGGTTGCTACAAAGGGATTAGAGTTCGTCCTAGGTTTACAAAAGAGTTTATTTTGTAAATGCTGTTTGGCTCAGAGTTGTAGTGAAGAGTTTGGGAAAATCCTACTGAGAAGTAGGTCGTGGTTTTTTCACCTTTTGATCCAGGTGTTTTCCACGTAAAAATCTCGGTGTTTTTATTTTACTGCATTTACTATTCCGCAACAGTAGAAGTTAGAACACCAAGAAGAACCAGGTTCTTCTAGTAAGACAACACTCAAAAAATTGGATACCACACAAATCACCCCCCTCTTGTGTGGTATTGAAGTATAAAACATCAATTGGTATCAGAGCAGGTTATCCTTGAAAAGGCTAACACCTTGAAAAAGATCAAAATGAGTGCACCACCTGGAAACTGGGAGGGTCAATCAACTGCAAGGCCACCACTCTTTAATGGCCAGTATTATTCCTGGTGGAAGAACGGGATGAAGGACCACATGATCGGAGAAGACTATGAACTCTGGGACATAGTCACTGATGGTCCTCTAGCTACCATGAAGAAGACTGCTGAAGGTGTAGATGTACCAAAGACTAGAGCTGACTACACTGCTGAGGATCTGAAGAAATGGGAGAAGAACGCAAAGGCAAAAAAGTGGCTAGTGTGTGGACTAGGTCCAGATGAGTATAGCAGAATCCAAAGTTGCACCATTGCCAAAGAAATCTGGGATACCTTGCAAGTAGCCCATGAAGGAACACCTCAGGTAAAAAGATCAAGAGGTACTCTACTATACTCTCAGTATGAAAACTTGTGAAATTCTAGTCAAGTTAGGATTTTGAATCACTCAATTTGACCTTATAATGAAGGAGATATGTTGGTTTTAATATTTGCAAATTGTGCAGATTTTTAAATACGCCGTAAGTGGCAATTCCGTAATTAATTTAAAAAATCTGGCAACCTTAGTAAAATGATCATAAAATCCTCATACGATGTCCAAATTCGACGATTCTTTTTGCTACGGGTCTGTAATTACGATACGGATGTAATTCTTTAATCAAAATATAAATCGGAGATCATTTGTTCAATATAATATCATTTATGCTTGAAGAAACAACGTCGAAACATAAGAAAAATGATCGCAACACAACCCAAACCTATTCAAAACTTACCCGAGACCATCGAGACCTAAACCAATAATTCAAAAAAGTCATATATCAGTAAACGAACTTAGTTGAACCTTTGGAACACCCAAAACAATCACTGATTCAACCTCGGATTCAAGCCTAAGAACTTCAAAATTTCCAACTTTTGCCAATTTAAGCCTAATTCTACCACGGACCTCCAAATTATATTTCGGACACACTCCTAAGTCTAAAATCACCCAACGAAGCTAACCTAATCATAAAAATCCAAATACGAGTTCGTTTATTCAAAAGTCAAAAACTTGGTTAAACCTTTCAAAGTTAGAGCTTCTAGTTGAGACCATTCTACCAAATCAATTCCGAATAACTTGAAATACCAAAAACGAGGATTCACATAAGTTAAAAAAAATCATACGGAGCTACTCATACCCTTAAACAACCGAGCGGGGTCAAATTGGTCAAAACGACTGGTCGGGTCGTTATAGAAAGGTAATTGTAACAAATAGGAATAAAATCAAGATAAAATAAGATTGAATCCAAGAATAAAATTAAACTCTAGGTACTAATAAAAATCTATGAATAAAAGAATATCATACTAACACTAATGCTAGCGAACTTAGTAAGACAGAGAAATGCTCGACTACCCACGGACTTTCTACCCTAATCTTTGACCTCCACACTTTCTTGTCTAGGGACATGTCATCAGTCAGCTCCAGCTGCGCCATGTCTCGCCTAATAACCTTTCTCGAGACTTCCTAGGCCTACCTCTACCCCTCCTGCTAACTACCGAGGCTAGCCTCTCGCACCTTCTAACATGGGCTTCTATACTTCTCCTCTTAACATGCTCGAACCATCTCACTCCCGCTTCTAATCCTCCACAGGGATCACTCCCACCTCTTATCGAATAACATTAATCCTAATCTTATGCAACTAGTATGACCACACATCCATCTTAACATCCTCATCTAAGCTATTTTTAGCTTTTGGGTATGAGAGTTCTTGACATGCCAACACTTTGGTCCATACAGCATAGTCGGTCTAACTATAACCTTGTAGAACTTACCTTTAAGTCTCAGCGGCACATTCTTATCACACAGGACACCGAAAGCGAGCCTCCACTTTATCCATCCTGCTCGGATACGATGCATGACATATTCATCAATATCCCCTTTACCTTGCATATAGAACCAAGGTACTTGAAATTACCTCTCTTGGGGATGACTTCTATCAAGCCTCGCCTCCATATCCTCTCCTGGGTACCGTTGCTGAACTTGCACTCTAAGCATTCTGCCTTGGTCCTGCTCAACTGTATTCCGTCTTAGTCTTGCTTAACTTGAAACCCTTAAGCTCTAGGGTCTTCCTCCAAACCTACAGCCTTGCATTAACACCACCCCGTCTCATCAATTAAGATTATGTAATTAGCAAATAACATACATTATGGCACCTCACCTTTAATGTGTCTCGTCAAAGCGTCCATCACAAAGAAAAATAGAAATGGACTAAGAGCTGGTCCCTGGTGCAACCCCATCACAACTGGAAAATGTCCCGAGTCTCCTCCGTTGTCCTAACCCAAGTCATAGATCCATCATACATGTCCTTAATTATCCCAATATTGGCTATTAGAACTCCTTTAGCCTCCTAGCATCGCCGGAGCACCTTTCTCGGGACTTTGTCATATGCTTTCTCTAGGTCAATGAACACCATGTGAAAGTACTTCTTCATCTACATATACCATTTCACCAATCTTCTCACAAGTTGAATGTCTTCCATAGTTGAACGCCCCGGCATGAAACCAAACTTATTCTCTGAAATGGACACACTGGTATTCACCCTCACTTCAACCACCCTCTCCCAAATTTTCATCGTATGGCTAAGCAACTTAATCCCCCAATAACTATTGCAACTTTGGATATCTCTCGTGTTTTTATACAGTCGAATCATCGTACTCCACCTACATTCATTGGTCATCTTCTTCGTCCTAAAAATGACGTTAAACAACCTAGTGAGCCACTTTGAACCTGCCCTACCCGCATTCTTCCAAAATTCCACAGGGATTTCATCTAGCCCGGTAGATCTACCCTTTTCCATCTTACTCATATCCCTTTCTACCTCCTCTACTCTTAAGCGCCTACAGTACCCGAAACTCCGGCGCATCTCGGAGTGCTCCAAGTCACCCAACACAATATCCCTATCACCCTCTTCATTCAGGAGTTTATGGAAATATGTTCCCCATCTTCGTCTAATATGAGCCTCTTCCATCAAAACTCTAGCTTCCTCATCTTTGATACACTTAACATGATCCAGATCACGACCTTCCTCTCTCTCTCCTTGGCTAGCCTGTATAGCCTATTGTCCCTTCCTTTGTCCCAAAGCTCTTCATACAAACTCCCAAAAGCCATAGTTTTAGACGCAGTAACCGCTAACTTAGCCTCCTTCTTAGCCTTCCTATACCCCTCTCTATTCATCCTCTTCGCCTCCTAGTCCATGCTCTCTATAAGATTCAAGTATGTCGTTTTATTGGCTTCACTTTCTCTTGTACCTCCTCACTCCACCACCAGTCACCTTTGTGGCCTCCAGAGAAACCCTTCGAGACCCCTAACACGTCTCTCATAGCTACTCTAATACACTCCGCTGTCGTGGTCCACACACAGCTCACGCCCCCACTGCTTCTCCAGGATCCCATAGCCAAAAACTTTCCCCAACTCCTACGCTTTCTCATTAGTCAAAGCACCCCACCTGATCTTGGGTTGACCATACATAGCCCTCTTCACCCTCTTCCTCAAAATCTCTACGTCCATCACCAATATCAATTTGAGTCTTGGCCAATGAACTTTAGAATGTTACCAAGTGCTCTTCCCTCTTCGGAAAACATGTGTTAGCAATTACCAAATCAAAGGCTTTAGCACAGTATAACAATGAAGTACCTCTTTCGTTCCTAGCTCTAAAGCCAAACCCGACATGCACAACGTCACAACCCCCAGATGTCACCTCAATGTGACCATTGAAATAACCTTCTTTGAATAACTTCTCGGTGTGCGGAATGCCACAAAACAACTCGACAAGTTCTTCCAATAAATGCCTCTTATTCTCCTCATCCAAATCCACTTGAGGCGCGTAAGCACTAATCGCATTTAAAGTAGACCCTCCCATAACCAGCTTAATTTCCATCAGCCTGTCGGTCACCCTCCTAACTTCTACCACTAGCTCCCTAAGTTCCCTATAAATTAAGATACCTACCCCATTCTTGTCCCCCCCCCCCTCCCTGAGTACCACAATTTTAATCCATCAGCATCTCGAGCCTTCGAATCCACCCATCTAGTCTTCTGGACACAAGCTATATTGATCTTCCTCTTCTGGAGGATCTTCGCTAACTCTATAGACTTCCATATCAAATTACCTATGTTCAAAGACCCCACTCTTAGCCTAGAGGCTCCCTTTCCATCTTTGCCATCCGCCCCCACCCCCTCGAGGACATGACCTTATTCTACCATCGCTCACCCAACCCCTTCTAGGAAATTTATGCTAGAACGATCGCTAAAACAGACAAAGGAATAAACAAATTTTTAGGAAGTATGTCTAATGCTTGCAGAACACTAGAAATGCGTACATGTAAGACAAACAAGCATGCAAGAACTAAACTAGTGATAACAATAGATATACAAAAGAAGGCCAACAAAACATAAACTAAGAGTCCACATTGGAGTCTAGAAATCCCTAAACGGTTACTAGCAAGAAACATATTCAGAGAGATGCACTAATTAATTGTAGGCAATCAAGAATTAGGCTTAAACTATCACAAACTAACTGGATTACAAGGAAGACATAGATATAGATCGAAGAACAAGAGGTACCAACTCCTGATTAGTGCGAAACCTGGGTGAATATTCGTAAATGTCAAGGCCGCACTGTCGTACTAACCTTAGTTGATTTCTATTCGCGCACGTGCTCCGCGCGCTGCTGCTGCTTCCAACCGATTTTGACGTCCGCCGCACGCTCTGATCCAGTAGTGAATACTTGCAAAAAAAGGAGGAACCAAAGGGAAAAAATAGGAGTAAGAACTGAGGTATCAGGACTTCTCCTGTGGGCCTCCGATAGAGACTACGGCAATACAACTACTCGCAAGAAAATGGGGAAAAGACGAGGTACATTGGTCCTATAGAGAATATAAAGGGAGAGAAAGAGAGATACGGAGAAAGGGGAGGGAGAATTGGGGAGAGAGAAAAAGGGGAAGAGACCACAAGAACCAGAGTGGAGAGAGAGTGGGTAGAGAGAAAACATGGAGAAAGTGAGAGTGCAGTGGGGGAGACTAGGAGAACCAGAAGAGCGAGAGAGAGAAAGATGGGGGAGAGGAGAGGACTTACCTGGTGTTCCGGTGGTAAAGTCGCTAGTGGTCAGGGAGTTCGTGAGAGAGAGAGAGAAGACGTTACAGAGAGAAATCGGGAAGAGAGAGAAGAATCAAGAAATTGAGCTCACTTTTCAGAAGTGTAACTAGTGTCCCTCAAAATTGAGATATAAACTCCAAAGCATACTCTCAATCATTTGCAAGAATATCCAATCCAAATAAATCACAAAATCTGAAAAATATGAATATCGAATTCAAAACTTCAAAGCTTTTTAATGAAACGACATTGGGAATAATTTTTGCAACATTCTTAATGTTTCTTTATTTTCAGTGTTGTCCAGTCTCCCAGCTTAAGAACGATGCAATGGACGACTTTTTAATAATATAAAGTTGTCGGTAGTGGTGGAAAGAGAGAAGATGGAGATTCTAGGCATGTATTAAGGGATTTCGATTTAAAAAAAAGGAGAGAAGAGGAGAGGGAAACAAGAAATGATGTAATTGAGTCCCTTAATTGAATGCATTAATAATAGGGTGAGAATATTTTAAGGAGCAATGTATACAGTTTGTAACATAAACTCAAATACTTATTAAAAATTATAAAACATAAAAAAATAGATAAAAAAATTTCTAATACAGTATAGCTAGGTAAAAATCCTTTCAAAATAAGCTCTTTTACATTTGGACTATTAATCTTTCTGAATTGATCGTTTGAATTTCACCCATTTTAACCTTTAAGAAATACATCGCCAACGTGTCAAATTAGAGGGTGGAGGAATGCGTATGGTTACCTAAGAAATCAACCAGCAAATTATACATAATAATAATTTGGTCATGTGGTGGCGGGACAAACTCTTAATCACGTGTGCCCATATGTAGGACGTTATAAGTATGTTTCATTTCCTTGTCCAACCTCAAGGTAGCATATGACCGGTTGGAGAGTAACACCGTTTCTTTAGTTCTTTATCTTGCTCAATCATAAAACTCAGGGCATATCTATTTTATACTTTTAATTATATAAATAATTGAAATTCTAAAGTAGGTACTATATATACAGCCCAGACCGATTCACGATTTAAAATTTATGAGTTTTTAAAGTGGCCAGAAATTAATATACAATGAACACTAAATTTATTATTTGTTCATAGTCTGTATTTGTAAAATAATTATGTTAAAAGAAATACCAAAATAGAAATGTAAAAGAAACAGAAATTAATTCGAGCCCACTGAATTTACAGTGTTTTCTTAAGGATCTTAATCTCCCTAGTACCCGAGGTTTTGAATTATTTCTCCCAGGATAGAACAGATTATAAACTGGTGTAGCGATACTTCATTCCCAGTGTTTCAGCAAACACAAATGGCGATAGCAATCACACTTATTTTGTAAGAAAACAATACAGAAAGAAAGAAAAGATTTCAGAATTTTTCGTAAAGAAAATCATAGGGACTGACCTGGTATTTATATCCAGCAAGTTGGTTTCAAACGAAGAGGTAAAACTCTTTCAAATGACTACTCGCATAAAATGACTATAACGTAAATGGCTATCACTACTAGAAATTCGGCAAAAACTGACCAAGAAAAACCGACCAAAAACCGACCAAAGTTGGTCGGTTTTTTAAAAAAAATATTTTTTAATTTTTTTTAAATATACCGACCAACTTTGGTCGGTTTTCTTTGGTGCAAAAATGCGGGAAACTATTTTTGAGTCCCGCGAAATTTATTTTTCAAGAAACCGACCAACTTTGGTCGGTTTTTCAATTAAAATAAATAAAAATTAATAATAAAAAAGCCGACCAAAATTGGTCGGTTAATTCGGTCGGTCATTTTAAAAAACCGACCAACTTTGGTCGGTTATTTTCGTGCGAAAATATAATGAAAGAGTATAAATAAATAAAAAGACAATCTTAAAACAAAATGCACCAATGGTCTAGTGGTAGAATCGTATTCTGCCACAGTATAGACCCCAGTGCGATTCCCAGATGGTGAATTTTTTGATTACATAATTAAAATACCGACCAACTTTGGTCGCTTTTTTTTTGCAATATTTTTTTTTGAATTTAATTGACCGACCATCGTTGGTCGGTAATTTCCGACCAACATTGGTCGGTATTCCTTTCCGACCAACGTTGGTCGGTAATTTTCGACCAACTTTGGTCGGTAATTTCCGACCAACTTTGGTCGGTATTCCTTTCCGATCATTAAAATACCGTCCACACGTAAATGGTCGCATTTTGGTCGGTAATTGGCCATAATCGACCAACTTTGATCGGTTTTTTTGGTCGATTTTTAGCGAATTTTTAGTAGTGTATTTACACAAAATAAAAAAGAAAAATAAAATCAGAAGAAAACTTAAATTACTGTTATAAAAACGGCTGATTTGGATTAAATATTAATATTTAACAAATAAATTTGGTCAAAAAAATTAGTCAGTTAATCAAATCCGAAACCGAGCCAAGCAACAATACATCGCGAGGCTTGTCTTCTTCTCTACTCTTTAAGAGATAGAAGCAGTGTAATTATATATATACTCAACTAAAGAGCTTTTCTCCTCCAATATGTGATAATATTCCTTTGCAAAGGAGGAAAATTCAATTTTCATGTTCCCTCCATTTCTCGTTCACTCTCTTTTTAAACAAAAAAAAAACCCAACATTATTTAGTGGATTTCTTAATATTTACATGAAGTTTTGGCAATGGTAGATCCGCCTCACGTTAATCCTTCCTCCCGCACCTCCAAATATAAAAAGAAGGGCAGTTCAGTGTACTGAACTCTTGCGCCCGGACTACAAAGGTCTATTATACTATGTCTTATCATGTATTTTTAATTTTTTATAAATAGCTATTTTCACAATTTGAACCCGTGACCTCCTTGTCATCCGACAGCAACTTTACCAGTTATGCATGCCAAAGCTACCCTTCAAAAATGTTGTGATGAACTGATGATAAGCTGTCATATCCTCGCAAGACAGCTGGTAAATGCTAAGGTTGTCTTTCCTAGTATACCTATCCGCGTAAATAAAAAACACGATCTTATATTGTGTAATTAATATTCTTCCAAAAAACAGTATGTACGAGAATAGTTGGCACAACATCAATGCCCAGATGTACCAGATCCTTTTACAACTTGGAAGAAAATATAGGAGGCAGTAGATTGTAAAGGACAAGCCTTCTTGACCAATCGTGTCACCATCTTGCTAGTTGCTAGCGAAAAAATGCTGGACGTGCTGCAAATTATGTTGGAGGATATATCTTAGGGCCTACCAATTACTAACATGGAACTTAATAATTTAATTATCAAAGCCACCTCTCCCGTGGCTAAGATAGTTCAGACTCTATATTGATTTTTTTTTTTAAAATGTAAAAATATTTGGGATCCTCTTATATGTTAACTTTGAAAGTGTATATTGACGGAAAATTTTTGATAGACGATTAAAAAAATAACTATCATTTGTTACTAACAAAATTCTCATATTGGAATATTTTAATAGATCATATGTTTGTCAATTTTTTCAATATTTACTAAACATATTCACTTATCAAAACTTTACCTATAACTTTAACAAAGTAAAATTCAAATAGTATTTGTGTAAAAAAAAGACCCGAAAACCTGGTGAAACCAAACCAATCCAAACCAATATAATTGGTTTGATTTGGTGTTGATAAAAGCCGAACCAACCCGGTTCATGTGCACCCCTAGTTCTAGACATAAGAAAATGTAAGTTGTCAAACTACTTGTCAAATTTTGTATTAGTTTGTCTAAAAGTTAAATTGAACTACGCACTCAAGGGCCAACGAACCAAACTCCCGCGGAGGTACGTTTGGTTTGAAAACAAGTTATATTGGGTTAGTTTTGCAGAAATTAGTTATTCTGAGATTAGTTATCTTGATATTATTTTTTATTGACTGTTTGGTATTTTATATTAATCCCGTGATTGTCAATTTTACTGCTTTATCATGTGATTACTTATCATGGAATTACTATTCCACCCTCTGGCAGGTATAAGTTATTCCGCTACTATTTTTAATTTAGGGATAACTTATCCCAGAATTAATAACCAAATAACTAATTACACAAGAAATAGTGCGATACTAAATTTTTATCCCAGAATTATTTTTACTTATCAATCGTATTAAACACCCCGTGATGTTACATTCCTACAATCTGTGGCGGAGAACCTACGACCTAAAATAATATTTGAACTGGCATTTGCTATTACACTATTATGTTATGAAGAAACAACAATTTTATACAAAAAAGGTTTATTTTGCCTTATTTGACCGTGTAATTTTTCAGCGGAGAAGATCGTTCAATTGAACCTTCTCCCTTTAGCTCCGCTCTGGTAAAAATATTAAGCAAAACCAATGATTAGAGCAAATTATTATTGATACGTAATTATGCAATAATGTGTATCAGAACGCGGTATTCTGAATTAACTAGCACTTATTTTTCTTTGCATGCATATCTTTCCATATCATGCCAATTGCCAACAGCTAGTACATTGCATATTACTCGGTACGTTCACTAATTTGGTATGTCATTAATTACAACATGAACTAGTTCTTAACTGCTTAAACTTAAAGATTCGATTTTAAATGGTAGCATGTGAAAGAATTAACTTAATGGTGATACCACAAATCCCCGTAAATTTGTTAGTTGAAGGGAGTTAAATGCTTCTAGTTTTAAAACAGATGAGTTGAAAATTAAAGAAGTCATATCATCTACAAGATACGTGCACATGATGTCTAATTTTGCTAAAGTTGTTTAATGATTACCATAAATTATAATTGCCAAATAATACACTGCTTAACAACAATTATAAAGATTCTGTCTCTCAAAATCGATTGATGATTTTCAACGATATTAAATCAAAATGATATTCCTCTAGGAACACTTTTTGTTTTAGCAAAGTGTCGCAGTTTCTTAGTAGTCGCAATTAGTATACCTGTTGAAACTTTTGCAATCTATACAGATATCAATGTATATACCATAAGTTGCTTATTATTATTATACCTGTAATAAAATGGATATGTCAACTTGACGAGGATATGAGAGTGCAGTTTGGCTCTTAAATCAATTATCCACTTGACACAAGATCATAATGATTTTGTGACTAAACATATATACCTAGCTAGGTATAGTTCAACGTTGATAAACACTATTTGAATATATAGCATAAGAGTACTTGTTTGAACGTAACTTTGAAAGTACGCTCGTATTCACAGTTTTTAGCCTTGTTAAAATCCAATGTTAAAAAAAAGAATTCGATAGGCATCTCAATATCCCTTTGGTTAAATAGATAAGAGATTAACTAAAGTAACGATCATACCCCTCAGTTTGAGGAAGATATCTCAAGTGTTAGCCTATGAGGTATTCCTTATTATAGGTAACCAGATCATATATATGATATATTCAAGTTAATTAGCAAACAGCTAGCAGATACAAAACCATTTTTAACTCTACAATATGATGATTTTGATCCTCCACTCCTGGAAAAAGAGGCAGTTAAAGGAAATAACCATATATAAAAATTTCATGAGTCTCATCTACGCCTATGTTAGTCCACTTACAAATTAAAATAATAGCACGACGTATATGATGTATCCCACCACAAAGTCCTTATATATATATATATATATATATGAAATACAAATGGAAACCCTACAATCAGGAAGATCACATGGCATGTTTTCTTGTTAACAACATCAAAACGGTCACAATTAATTATTCCAAAAAATTATCTAAAATCAAAAACCTTAGGATTACTCCAATAGAAAATTCGGAAGTTGCCGACCTTTATTAGGGTTTTAGGTAACATATTGTTCCCCACCTTTGTATCTCATGTGACCGACCATTAAGCTTACTTGACCTGGCATTGCTCTTTCTATGTCTTCTCTTCTTTACATATTTCTATAAAAACTACGTACAAACTCTTTGCTCATCAAACAACAAGTTTCAATCTTCAAAAATTTTCTTTTATATATCAATCAATCAACTACGTCTCAACTGAAAGAAGATTACGTACGTATAATAACACAAGAAATGGCAACTGAATTCGAAATTACCGAGCTAAGATTAGGGCTTCCAGGGGGAAAACCTAGATCATTTGAGAAGAAAAGGGCGTTTTTTGAAATCGACGACGATAGCAAAAGCAGCAACAACTATAACACAAAGTGTCAAAACAAAAACCAAGTTGTAGGGTGGCCGCCGGTTTGTGCTTATAGGAGGAAGAATAGCTTTAATGGACGTGAATCGTCGTCTAAAATGTACGTCAAAGTTAGTATGGATGGAGCCCCGTTTCTTAGAAAACTTGATTTGAACACACACAAAGGATATTCTGAACTTGTCATGGCTCTTGAGAAGCTCTTTGATTGTTATGGAATTGGTAAGTTCTCTCTCAATTAATCCTTCATTTTTCTAAGTACTATATATAGGTTGCTTTTCATATTTGGCAAAACTATGAGATATGCCATGCGAAGCGGAATTTTGACGTAACTGGTAAAGTTGTTGCCATGTGACCATAAAGTCACAGTTTCGAGCCGTGAAAACAGATTCTTGCAGAAATGCAGAGTAAGACTGCGTACAATAGACCATTATGATCTGGCCTTTCCCGGACCCCGCGCATAGCGAAAGCTTAGTGCACCGGCCTACCCTTTAAAAGATTTGCTATGCAAAAAATTATTTACATCTAAATTCATATAAAATAAGTTAATTAATTTGATCCTTGTAATCTGAATAATTTTACCACATAATATGAAATGAAAGGAGTACTAGAAAAGAAGTTTAGAAATAAGGAAGACAGAAAATAATAAGATGCCAAATTGTTGACAGGCAAAGCGTTGGAGGATGCAGAGAGTTCAGAGTACGTACCAATATATGAGGACAAAGATGGGGACTGGATGCTTGTGGGCGATGTTCCCTGGGAGTAAGTTCACTTCTCTACCTCTCTTCATAATCATTTACCTTTAATGTGAGCCAGACGATACGCATAAGTCATAACTTAGAGCGCGGTGTCACATAAATTGAGATAGATGGGGTAATATTTGGTTTAAATTCATTATCGATCTTATAAGAAATTTATGATTTGCTAGCTCTAATTTTTCGAATACATATTTGTGTAAATCATCGTTTATTTGTCCTTGAACATCCAAATTAATTAGCACTTATATTGAAATAGTAATGATAGATTTGATACAAAACCATAAATGACTTGTAAATTAGATAAAGAGGAAAGAATCTGGGAAAAAAAACAAAATGCCCACAAGGAGAATACCAGATCGAGCTAAACATTATCACAATTAAAGCTTTTTGGACGATTGGATTATCTTGAAGTGAAAGACAAGTTTCCCACACTGTCTTTACACTCAATCTGTAACTACTAACTAAGTTAATTGGAAAGAATTTAGAATTTTAAGTCGGTAAATATTATAAATCTGAAATTGAAGCTGATAAATGTGAAGCATCACGATATCAATATACCTTTTGACAATGTGTGTGAATTACTTTATAAAAACTAAATTTCTTTCAAGGAATTATTTAATTATATGTATAGTTTAAGTTGAGAGCAGTAAGAGGGAAATGTACCAGCTACCCTGATATTGCATTTGCCCTTGCCTTGAATTATTTCTTACTTGTATAAGAAAAACAAACATAAGCCTTTAACCTTTCTTCTTCCCTTTTTTTTTTTGATAAAAAAATCCTCATAAATTGGTGGGACAAAATAAGCAGAAGAACTAATGAATTTAACTCTTATGATTTGCAGAATGTTTACTGAGTCATGCAAAAGGCTAAGAATTAAGAAGAAATCGGATGCAAATGTGATAGGACTTGGAGCTAAGAACTTTCTCATAGGGAATGTATAAAGAGAAATGAAAAGCATATGCCCAATTGCAAGTCCAAACTATGTTTGTAATTTTTTTGCCTAAGATGTAACTGTAATTTTAGGTGTATAATTAGGACACGCTGGACATGAATGTAATAATTTCATCTAAACTAGGTTTTTTGTAAGATGTCAATCATATATATTATCGTGTCTAATACGACTATATATGTCCTATGTTTAATTAATTAGTTATCTGCTAAAATTGTGGCTAGCAGATACTTCATTACGGTTAACTATATCTAAATCTTCTCCTAATTTTGTAGTATTTTATTATTATAAAGCTGTGTTTCGATCTTTTTAATTATATGTGATTTAGCGAATTTTCTTCCTAATTGGAAAATTAAATCGTTCCGACCTAACTTTATATCAGTTTGGAGTTTGGACACATGAAAATGAAAAGAAAAAAAACATTGTCATTACAAGCATGAACATGGGCAAATTTATTCAAGCATCGTCTTTTCTTGCCTCATAAACTGGCATGAAATTGCAAGAAGCACTAGACATTGTTGGTATTCAAAAATATTTCTTTATCTTCAGTAAAATTCAATCGATTTTTTATTTATTGGAGATGTGTAGTATAACATTATTCAGTTTATTGTGGTGACGCAGAATCGTCAACTAAGACGCATTATTTAGTGGCAACCTATATTTTAATTATCAACTAACTAAACTGCCATGACCCATTATATTCACAAAAACCTTCGATACTAGAAAATTAAATATTCTTATCCGTTTCTTCAATTGGGGTTAACATGCATGGTATTAATAATAAGTATTTGGAGTAGGTCAATTTATTGGATATCATATCGATCGTGTGATCAAGATTATATTCTACCCCTAGTATTGATCTACATTATGTACATAGCACTCCTTCTCTCTTTGTGGGGGAAGCATGGAATTTGTCGGGAGTTTTGGTTACATATCTCTATCATTAATTGTGCAACTTGAATCCTTAAAAATACCTTCTTGCTATGAATGCTATTTTCTTTGAATAATTCTCTATATTAGTGTATAATACCATTGAGCTCGATAGCAGCAAAATGATACTTTATATAGGAGTGAGGTTGCCTGGAAACTTCTGCAATTTTTTCTACAAAACTTAGAACATTTCAGTTAAGGAAAACAATCGCAATAGGACTTGGCTTTTTTAATTAATTAAATCTAACTTCACAATCCTTTTTTTATGCAAGTGGAACCATTAATAAAATCCTTGTTGATGTTGATATAAGAATTTGTGGAAGCTAAAGGGGAATTTCCATGGTGGAAATATCCAAAACTTCAGAGAACGAGAGAGAGAAGATGATAAAAAAAATATCTGATCTTGTATTAAAAATGAATAGTCTATCTTTTCTAGAATAGTCCACAGTATATATACTTACATAAAATGTCTATGTAAAGCAAATGTGAAGAAGGCTATCTCACTAAGTAATACAAAGCTGAAATATACAAAGATGAAATACTAACTATTGGGCTAGCTATTAAATTGGGCTTGTGTGTACGTCTGGGCATGTGTGTATGTCAACACCCCCTCCCCTCAAGCTTGGGGGTGATAGCATACCAAGCTTGCCAAGCAAAGAATGATGAAGTGGCCCAGGAAGTAGCTTGGTCATAATATTAGCAAGCTGGGCAAAACTGGGGACAAAATTCAGAGATATCAGCCCTTAATTGAGATTTTCACGTACATAATGGCAATCAATTTCAATATGCTTTGTCCTTTCATGAAAGACCGGATTCTTGGCAATGTGTAAAGCGGCAAGACTGTCACAATAGATGGGAGCAGGAGCAGAAACATGTAAACCAAGATCATCAAGTATCCCGACCAACCATGACACCTCGGCAATCACTTTTCTGAGAGCCCTGTATTTTGCTTCAGCAGAAGACAGTGTAACAGTGGATTGCTTCTTGCTTTTCCTTGAGATTGTGAACCACCAAGTGTAATATAAAAACCAGAAACAGACCTTCTTGACTCAGCACAGGCAGCCGAGTCAGAGTCTGAGTAGACCTTGATATAGGTATCAAAAGAGGAAGAAAGAAGAATCCTTCAAGCAGGAGCATCGGACAGATACCTCAGGGCATGAAGTGCAGCAAGCATATGAGGAACTTTAGGAGCTTGAAGGAACTGACTTAAATGTTGAACACAAAAAGATATATCTGGCCATCTGTGTTGGAGTATTGAGTTTGCCAATAATTCTCCGATATGTGCTAGGATCAGTCAATGGGGCACCCATATCAGGAGTAACTTGACGAAGTATCAAGATGAGTCACAACAGGGGAAAAATTATGGCAGTGAAATTCTGCCAGCAGGTCCTGTGTGAACTTCTGTTGGCTGATGATGTAGCCTTCAGGACATTTAATGACTTCCAAACCAAGAAAATAATGGATTGTTCCCAAATCCTTTATTTTGAATTGTTGGTCAAGAAATAGCTTAACACTATCCAATTCAACAACATCATCCCCAGCTAGTAAAATATCATCAACATACACAGCTAGTACAATAAGATATTAGGAGTAGACTTTGTAAACAGAGAGTAGTCATTCATGCTAGAAATGTATCCTCTTGTAGACAAAGCTTCAGACAATTTAGAAAACCATTGTCTGGAAGCTTGCTTGAGGCCATACAAAGATTTTTTGAGCTTGCATACCAAAGGGAAAGAAGAAGAACCGGTAGGAGAAACCTGCATCCCAGGTGGAACCTTCATGTAAACTTCCTCATGGAGGTCACCATGGAGGAAGGCATTATTTACATCAAGTTGATAGACAATCCAGTTCCTCTTTACAGCAAGGGAAAGAACACACTTGATAGTAGTAAATTTGACAACCGGGGAGAAGGATTCATTGTAATCAATTCCCTCCTTCTGATTATCACCCCTAATGACTAACCTTGCCTTGTACCTTTCAACAGAACCATCTGATTTCTGTTTTATTTTGTACACCCACTTACAAGGGATAGCCTTTTTGTTAGGGGGAAGAGGTACAATATCCCATGTGTTGTTATCTTCTAATGCTTGAAATTCTTTTAGCATAGCCTCCTGCCAAGCAGGATTGGAAGCAGCCTGTTGATAGTACTGAGGCTCATGCAAGTGCAATTCTATGGAGGACATATTAGGAACAGTAGATACAAGGGAAGAACAAACATAGTCTGCTAGATGAGGATGTGGATGTGGTACTCTATGGGATCTTCTAAGAGGAGGAGCAGATGGAGGAAGATTGGAGGGAGACGGGGAAGAAATAGAAGGTGGTAAAGAGTCTGGAACAACAGTAGAAGGAGAAGGAGAGGAAACAACAGGAGGAAAAGAAACAGGGGAGAATATAGAATTAGGAGGAACATGAGGAAAAACAAGATGAGAAGAAACATGTGGAGTATGGTGATGAGGAACATCAACAAAGTTGGAAGGTGAAGGAAGGGAAGTGTTAGAAGAATTAGTGGAGAAGGGAAAACCATGCTCATGAAAAACAACATCTCTAGAGTAGACGATATATTTAGAGGACATATTAAGTAATTTGTACCCTTTCTTCCCACAAGGATAGCCAAGGAAAATGGAAGGGATTGCTCTAGACTGAAATTTGTCTCTACTATGTTTAGGAGATGTAGCAAAACAAAGGCATCCAAATGATCATAAGAAGGTGAACGTCCATGTAGTTTCTCAAAAGGGGATATGCTGTTAAGGACAGTAGAAGGAAACCTACTGATGAGATATGTGGTTGTAAGGACACATTCACCCCAGAATTTAGTAGGCAAGTTGGATTGAAATAATAATGCTCTGGAAGTTACTAAGAGGTGTTTGTGTTTTCTTTTCACAACACCATTCTATTGTGGTGTGTGGGGAATAATGGTCTGGTGTAGAATTCCTTGAGAAGAAAAGAAGGATCTGGACTCTAGACTAGAGCCCAGTTCAAAAGCATTATCAGACCTGAAGGCCTGAACTGAAGTGTGGAAATGATTCTGTACCATAGAAGTGAAAGCTTTGAGTATAGATAGAGCATTACTTTTTCTAGAAATTAAGTGGGTCCAGGTTACCCTAGAGTAGTCATCTACTAAGGTAATGATATATCTAAAACCATTATATGTAGTAGTGTTGTAAGGTCCCCAAATGTCAATGTGGACCAATTGGAAAGGGGAAGTAGAGTGAGTAGAGTTATCAGAGAATGAAAACCTTTGTTGTCTTCCCATAGGACATATAGGACATAGAAATGATTGTTTAGAAGATAATTGTGAAGAAATAAAAGGAATATATTTCATTCTGTTGTAAGGCATGTGATTGTGACCCATTCTTTGATGCCAAAACAAAACTGTTTTATTAATATCAAGAGATGGATTACATGAGGGACTAATGGGAAGGGGATTGACAGAATTGAAAACAGGATAAACATTAGGAACAGAAGATGAAACATTCCATGAAACATCAATTGGAAAAGAGGAAACTAAAGAGCTATCATCAAGATGAAGAAAATACAATCCATTGTCAGCCTACCAATTCCCAGTGGCCTCTTCAGAGAAGGGCCATGTACGAAGCAATGGGAAGTAGTGAGAACTGCAATACAATGAAGTTGTAAAAGAAGCTAATATATTGAAATTAAGTTGAACTGAAAAGATGGGATAAACAGAACATTGTTGATGTTCTACACGTCAATACTACACAAGAGGGGGGTGATTTGTGTGGTGTCCAATTTTCGCGTGCACTAGTTATAAAAGGACCAGGTTCTTCTATGTGTTCCAACTCCTACAGTTTGCGGAATAATAATTGCAGAAATAAAAGAACACAACAATTTTACGTGGAAAACACCTGGCTCAAAAGGTGAAAAAACCACGACCTACTTCCTAGGAGGATTTTTCCAAACTCTTCACTAAGTCAATGAGCCAAACAACATTTACAAAATAAACTCTTTTGTAAATCTAAGGACTAACTATAATCCCCTTGTGGCAAACTAGCCTCTACCTATTTGCGACAAGCTCCAAGTTAACTCTAACTTGAATACTCAGTACCTATTACAATTACTTCTAGATAAAGCTAAAAGATAAAATTTGTAATCGACTACTACAAATAAACTAGACTAAAAGATAACAGATGGAACTGGTTCTTCTAGCTGGTTCAAGTAGCTTTTGAGTCGCACAGGAATTCTCACTCGAACTGCTTGTAAAATTTCTTTGGTAATTTTGCTCCCAATTCTTGTTTCACTTCTATGTTTGTGCGCACCTGTTCAGTAAGAACACTTGACAATATATAGGATCAGTAGTCGAGAAGATATACTAGAATTCTGATGCAACTCTTCCTTGGTGGAAGAGTTCTAGTTAATCTCAACTCCCTAGATCCTCTTCTATCTTAATTCTATCCTTACTAAATAAGAAGTCCATCTCCCTATCAATTTGCAACCTTTTTGATCAGGAGATATCTCTTCAGATCACTGATTGTGTTTATCTCCTGTGTGTGATCACCTCACGTGCTATTTGCTCTGCGTGTCTATGTCTCCAGTGATGGACTTGGTTCAAATCTGAGTTCATTTGTCAATCTTCGAAACCATTCAGCTTCTTGATCCAACAAATTCCCCCTTTTTGATGATGACAAACTCTGTGCTTAGACCTGTAATCACTTTAATCCAATATGGACACTTTTTATAGCATTAAGCATTTATCATAAGAACCAGGTTCATTAGTTTATAAATATCACAATTTTCAATAAAGCACATCTTCCCCCTTTTGGAATCATCGAAAAGTTGCAAAGTGTTCGAATTACCAGTTTTATAATAATTACTCATGGCCACTGAGGCAACTGCAAGTGCAAACATGAATTAATCATCAAAAGTAAACCAAGAATGCAGACTATTAAAGAAAGTGAGACACAAATAAGAGTGGAAACATCAAAATTCATTGATTAGATCATAGTTCAGTCACCAAACACACAAAGAAATAGAAATAGTCACAACCATGAGCAAAACAAGGTAACAACAAAAAATCCCGAACTGGGTCATAGATGGTTTAGGGACGGCACTAGACACCTAAGGCTGGGAAGGGGTGGGGGATGAGGTCTTTTCTTGGAGAAGAGAGAGCATTTGATAAAGAATCCCTTCATTCTTCTCCTTTTCTTTGGTCAGTTCAGCTTTGAGAGAATCCCGCTCAGCCTCAACTTCTGTAAGGCGGGTCTTCAATCGAAGGATTTCGGCATCCTTAACCCCACCTTCATGCACAAGCGCTCTGACCTTGCTGTTCACATGCATTTTTCTTGATGAACCAGGTTCATCATCAGGAACATTCACAGCATAATCATAAGTCAGAAGCGTGTTCTTCCCAAAATGATCCTTGACGGTGGCCATTTCTTCCTTCTTCACGGGCACTTTGAAGTGAGCCGGCACAGTCGTTAGGATGAACCCATATGGGATAGCATGAGCCTTGGATCCATTCACCACCCTGTCCAGTATTTGAACGATAAAAGAGGGCCAGTTGATTTTCCGTCCACTGTCCAGGCATTCCATGAGAGTTAAATCCATGTAGTTAGCTATATGCCTCCTCTCTTGCCTGGGTAGTATGCACTTGTTGACAAATTCAAAAATCACTTTGTGCTGAGGCTTCATCTCGCTTTTGTACATAGCCCTTGGTTCGACCTCCTCATCATTTTCACTGAATCTCCTTGTGATTTGAAGTGCTTAAGGAAGGCCATCCAAGCTGGGCCACCTCTGCCTTGTATAATCATCATATCCCTCAGATGGAATCCCAAGTATCTCGCCCAGCTCCTTGGCATCAAAGGATATATTAATCCCTTTTACTTGACTGTAGACCCTTCCATCCTTGACCTCTGCATTTGCCATGAATTCGACAATTTCATTTTTGGCTAACCTTCCATCAAGTTGAAGAACCATGTCCTTCCAGACCTGCACATCCAGAGTGTCCATAAGGTATATCATGCCTGATTCTTCAAGATCCCTTAATAACCTGCCTTTCAGTATTGTACGCTTCCCAAACTTTGTCAACTTGTCTGTCTCTACACCAGACTCCTCTGCTTCTTCACCACTCCACTCATTATCTTCATCAAACTGAATCTTCTTTGATGTGGACCTAAGTCGCTTAGCAACAGTCGAGGGTGTAGCAGACACAGATGCTGACTTCTTGGAAGAAGTATTGGCCTTCTTTGGTTCGGGTGTCTCAAGCTCAACCTCTGCCATTTGTTCCTCTTGATGGACCAAGTCCATCCCATCGACATCAACAACCTCTACGGGCTCAAACACTTTTGCCTTCCCCTTTGCAGCTTTCTTTTTCTTGCTCTCCCTCATTGTACTCCTTGTAGTGCGACCTCTAGAAATGGAAGTTTCAGCAGATGGAGTGGCTTTTCTTTTCTTGATTGCCACTGGAGGATCAAATTTCTTGGTCTTGGGGGTTCTCTTCTTTTTGGGTTTATAGCTCTCCCCTAATTTTCTCATAAGTTCTGCAAAAGTTTCCTCAATTGATGAACCAGGTTCATCGGTTGCATGTTGAAGATTTTCCAGCCCTTCTGCAGCCTTTCTAGAATTACTTCCCCCTAAATCCTTGGCACCTTCTTCAACAATCACTGGTTCAGGACCACAGAGTTCCAGTGGAGTACTTACTTCCCTTGTTCCCCTCACAGTACTACTTTCTCCCTCTCTCTCAATTTCTTTCACAATGTTATTTTTACCTCCTCTTCTTCTCCTATCAGGAATCTCCACATCCACTATAGAGCCAATTAAAACAAACCTATTTACAGAATTGACAGGCTCAGACCCAATTTTAGATGTTACCTGTTTAGAGTCAGACGAACCAGTAGCTTCCCCCTCATTGGCGGACTTGAAAGAATCATTGGAGTTCTCAGATTCTTGGGCCTGGCTAGCTTGAAGCTTTGCATTCAATTTTTGAGCAAGAGAGCCAGAGGCCACAATCTTTCTGGCTAGTATTTTCACACGTCTTCTCCTGGGTTCTGGAGGAGGTCTTGGTGGTATAATATGAGCGATTGGAGGAGAAGGAGTAGGGTTGTTTTGAGGGGTGGAAGAGTGTGATTGAGATTGGGTGGAAGAATTTGATTGAGATGGGGTTGAACCAGTATCTTCAAGCGTGATACTGTAGTAAGGTGTAGTCATAGCAGGAGGTGGTGTGGAAGACATGATTATGATTTTGGTAACGAGGAAGAGTTAGATCAAGGGTTTGAGCAGAAATATGAACTAGTTTCGACGGTTATGCCTTTAGGAAGAAAAGAGAGTTAAGAATTAGAGAGGTGATGATGAGTTTTTAAAAGGCTTGGTTAATAAACGTACAACGGGTGTAATTATGGGTCAAGTGGGAGTCTAATCGTCTCAGGAGTGTCAGGTGATAAGTGACGGTTATGACTCCCCTATAATCTAGGCTAATTTAATTTGGTTGGACTCTTTGGAACGGGTTCCAATTTGGGATAATTACTTAGTTTCTAAAAATAGCTTATTATGGATAGAGTCCTGCTCATGAGTAACTATAAATATTTCAATATGTGTATAGTGATGAGCACGTACCTTGTCAGTCAGATGAACCAGCAACGATGAACCAGGTTCATCTTGTTAGAATCTCTTGATTAGGCCTCAATTTACAAAAATAGAAAAACATCATTAGTAACCAAAGAGTCATATTAACACATGGCAAGTGAGTATGCCTTTTTAAGGCATGAAACTGAGCAATGATTATTCTGATTATTTACACATTTCAGAATCCTAGCCAAAAAAAAGAAAATTCATTTTTTTTGTTTGTTTGTTTTGAACTGATTCAATTAGGTGATCTTAATCATCCCTAATTCTAACCTGTTTCTCTCAAAATGCTCTCTACTTAGTGCTTTAGTAAAGATGTCAGCAATTTGTTTGTTAGTAGCACATAATTCAATTGAGATCATTCCCTTCTCATAGTTGTCTCTTAGGAAATGGTGCCTAACATTTATGTGCTTTGTTCTTTTATGATGAACGGGGTTCTTTGTCATACTAATAGCACTAGTGTTATCACAGAAGATAGGAATGCATCCAACCTCTATACCAAAGTCCATCAGTTGTTGCTTAATCCATAGTAGCTGAGCACAACATAAATCTGCAGCCATGTACTCAGCCTCGGCAGTAGATAGAGCTACTGAATTCTGTTTCTTAGTGGCCCAAGACTTAAGACATGAGCCCAAAAAGTGTGTCATACCTGAGGTGCTCTTTCTATCTACTCAGAACCCTGCATAGGCAGCATCTGCATAGCGCACAAGATCGAAATTACTACTTTTGGGGTACCAAAGACATAGGTCAGTGGTGCCTTTTAGATATCTCAGGATTCTCTTTACTGCAGTTAAATGGTAATCCTTGGGATTAGCCTGAAATCATGCACAAAGACCTACGCTAAAAATAATGTCAGGTCTACTGGCAGTAAGGTATAGTAAAGACCCAATCATCCCCCTATACAACTTTTGATCAACAAATGAACCAGGTTCATCCACATCTAGTTTTGTGGCTGTTGCAATGAGAGTGTCAATTTCTTTTGAGTCTTCCATTTTAAATCTTTTGAGCAACTCTTTCACATATTTTTGTTGATGGATCATAGTTCCATTTGAATTTTGTTTAATTTGTAAGCCTAAAAAGAAATTAAGCTCACCCATCATGCTCATTTCAAATTCACTCCCCATTAGTTTAGCAAATTCCTTACTTAGTTTTTAAGACGTTGCCCCAAATATTATGTCATCTACATATATATATACTACCAAGAGATCCATACCTTTTTCCTTCAAGAACAAGGTGCTGTCAATTTTACCTCTTTTGTAGTCATGTTCCAGCAGGAATTTAGATACCCGTTCATACCATGCTCTTGGTACTTGATTGAGTCCATACAAAGCCTTGTCAAGTTTGTACACATGTTCCGGAGTCTCCTTTCTTTCAAATCCCGGAGGTTACTTGATAAATACGTCTTCCTTTAGGTAGCCGTTCAGAAAGGCACTCTTGACATCCATTTGGTGGAAGGTGAATTCCATATAGGCAGAAAATGCTATGAGGAGCCTGATTGCCTCCAGCCTTGCCACAGGAGCAAAGGTTTCATCATAGTCTATGCCCTCTTCTTTACTATATCCTTGAACCACCAATCTAGCCTTGTTTCTTGTAACTGTTCCATCTTCATCAAGTTTGTTTCTGAAGACCCACTTTGTGCCAATTACTGATCTATCTAGTGTCTGGGTACCAGATGCCAAACTTGGATTCTTTCAAATTGATTGAGTTATTCTTGCATAGCATTTACCCAGTCTACATCCTGTAAGGCTTCAGCAACACTTTTGGGTTCGATCAAGGATAGGAAGGCATCAAAAGCACATAGATTTTTCAAAGAGGATCTGGTTTTGATTCCAAATGTTAGATCAGTTATGATGTTCTCAATGGGGTGAGACCTCTGGTATCTGTGTGGCTTTAAAACCAATTGTTCACAACTTGATGATCTTACAGTGCCTTGTTACTGTGGAACAGGATCAGGTACAAGTTCCAATGAGGTTTGTTGTTGAGTTCCCCCTGTCAGGTTGCTCAGGGTAGATGGACCTGTTCCATCACCTGTTCCTTCTTCCATAGTTGGTCCAACCTGATCGGAGTTTCTGACCAGCCCAATTTCCTCATCTTCCGGTTCATGTCTCTCAGAAAGAATGTTAGTTTCATCAAAGACAAAATGCACACTTTCTTCTACACACATAGTTCTTTTGTTGTATACTTTATAAGCGTTACTATGTGAGGAATATCCCAAGAATACTCCCCCATCACTTATGGGATCAAAATTACCTAGGGAGTCCTTGCCACTGTTGTGCACAAAGCACTTACAGCCAAAAGCCCTAAGATGGGATATATTGGGCTTTCTCCCTTTAAGTAACTCATAGGGAGTCTTCTCTACAAGTGGTCTAGTCATGCACCTATTTATGATGTAGCATGCAGTGTTTATTGCTTCTGCCCAGAAGCTATGAGGCAGTTTACTAGAAAGAAGCATCGTTCCGGCCATATCTTCAAGAGTTCTGTTCTTTCTTTTATCAACTCCATTTTGTTGTGGAGTTCTAGGGGCAGAAAAGTTATGATTTATGCCATGTTCATCACAAAATTCAGCAAACTTTGCATTTTCAAATTCAGTGCCATGATCAGGTCTTATTGATGAAAGTTGATTTCCTAATTGTTTCTGAGTTCTTCTAACAAAGGAAGTAAACATATCAAATGATTCATCTTTAGATGTTAGGAATAATGTCCAGGTAAATCTAGAGTAGTCATCAACAAGCACCATTACATATCTCTTACCACCTCTGCTCAATTGACCACATAGATCCATATGAACCAGTTCCAACGTCCTGGTGGTACTTATCATTTTCTTGCTTTTGAACGAGGACCTTACCTGCTTCCCCCTTGCACAAGCCTCACAAACTTTGTCTTCCTTGAACTTAATGTTAGGGGGACCTATCACTAAGTGCTTGGAGACTAGTTTGTTGAGTTGATTTAGCCTTGCATGTCCAAGTCTTTTGTGCCAAAAGAGGGGATCACTGTCCAACACACTCAAACAAGTTAATTCGTTTTCTGATAGTGTGGACAGGTCTATGATATAGATATTATTCACTCTTTTTCCCTGCAAAACAATCTTGTCAGTGATAAGATTAATCACAAAATATTTTGTAGAAGTGAATGCAACTAGGTTACCTCTGTCACACAGTTGTGACACACTGATCAGGCTATATTTCAAGCCATCTATCAAGTACACGTTCTCAATGGAACGTGTGTCATCCTTACCTACCTTTCCAACCCCAATAATTTCACCTTTCTTTCCATTTCCAAAGGAGACATTTCCTCATTTGAGGTTTTCAAGTGAAAGGAACTGTTCCTTGTTCCATGTCATGTGTTTTGAGAAGCCACTATCCAAGTACCATATTTGACTGCCTCCTTTCACTTGAACCTACAAAAGAAAATCATGGGTTAGTCTTAGGGACCCAAACTAGTTTGGGTTCTTTTCTATGAGAAAAAGGATGAATTAAGCTTTTTCTGGCCCAATTTGGCAGCCAATTTTTCTTTCGAACGAAACTTTCATTCTTTTGACTGGCCTGCCTTTTTGCATTGCATTCAATTTTGAAGTGACCAGTCTTACCACAGTGGGTGCATATTTTATTCTCAAGAAGTGTGAGCTAGTTTCCTTTGGGATCCCATTTAGGCAGTTGACTCCCAAAGCCAAGTCCTCTTTTGTTGCTACTATGATTTTCTTGAAGCCATGTCAAGGCATCAAAAGATTTATTCCATTTGCATGTTCGATCCAACTCATGTTTGACCTTTCCAAGATCCTCTTTTAGCACTCTTATCTGCTCATCTTTATTGTACAACTTATCCATTAGTCTGCCTATATTTTCTTCTAACATGAGTTGAGAGTTGTCAGCTGTCTTCTTGCTAGTTCCTAGTTTCAGTTTTAAATTTTCAGATTTTAACTCTAGGACCTTAGTTTCAAGTGGATGAACCTGGTTCTTCAAAGCAATTTTTTCATCTACAGATTCACTTACTCTGAGTTCCAGGTTCTTACACTTTGCTTTTAACATTACACACTCCTTAGACAACTGTTCTTTTTCTTTATTTATTTCTTCAGAATGTCCACGAAATCAAGTAACAATTCAGAGAGTTTTTCTTTAGATAGGAACTTGATCTTGTTTTTGAGATGAGATATACTTACCTATGGTTCTTCACATGATTCCTCATCTGATTCACCAATTGCCATAAGCATTTGTTCATCTCCATCTTCTGATTCTTCGTCTAAGCTTTCTCCCCAAGCAGCAACCATGGCTTTTGTTGTGTTTTTCTTAGGATGAACCAGTTCCTTCTTTCGGTTCCTTAGCTAAGATCTTTCTTTTTTCCATTCCACTTACCACTAAGGACAGTTCTTGATGTGATGATCAGTTTTTCCACATTTGTAGCATCCATCGTTGGTGGGCTTTTCTGGAGCCTTTGCCTTGTTGTAGTTTCCACCTCTTGAGATGCCCTTTTTTCTAATGAGAAAGTTTCTGAATTCCTTGGTGATCATGGCCATCTCATCTTCTTCCAGATCTGCTCCCTCAGTGATTCTCAATTCCAGACTTCTTTCCTTCTTGGGAGCATCCATATTCATTGTCTGTCTTCTAAGTTCGTAGGCAGTGAGATTTCCAATTAGCTCATCCAACCTGAAAATTGCCATGTTCTTGGATTCCTGAATAGCAGTGATCTTACTTTCCCAAGAGATTGGCAAAACCCTCGTCAGAATATTCTCAACCTTGTCTTCTTCAAGAATGACCCTTCCAAGGGACTTGAGTTCATTGGTCAGTGTAGTGAACCTTGTATACATATCTTGGATGGTCTCTCCTTACTTCATGGTGAAATTCTCATACTGATAGTATAGTAGAGTTGCTCTTGACCTCTTCACTTGAGGTGTTCCTTCATGAGCCGCTTGCAAAGTGTCCCAAATTTCTTTGGCAGTGGTACAACTTTGAATTCCGCTATACTCGTCTGGACCGAGTCCACACACAAGCCACTTCTTGGCCTTTGCATTTTTCTCCCATTTTCTTAAGTCTTCAACAATGCAATCAGCTCTTGTCTTTGGCACGTCTACTCCTTCAGCAGTCTTTTTCATGGTAGCCAAAGGACCATCAATGACTATGCCCCATAATTCATAGTCTTCCCCAATTAAGTGATCCTTCATTCTATTCTTCCACAAGGAGTAGTACTGGCCATTGAAGAGTGGTGGCCTAGCAGTTGATTGTCCTTCCCAATTCCCAGGTGGTTCAGTCATCTTAATCTTTTCCTAAGGTGTTAGCCTCTTCAAGGATAACCTTCTTTGATACCAATTGATGTTCTACACGTCAATACCACACAAGAGGGGGTGATTTGTGTGGTGTCCAATTTTCGCGTGCACTAGTTATAGAAGGACCAGGTTCTTCTATGTGTTCTAACTCCTACAGTTTCCGAAATAATAATTGCAGAAATAAAAGAACACAACAATTTTACGTGAAAAACACCTGGCTCAAAAGGTGAAAAAACCACGACCTACTTCCCAGTAGAATTTTTCCAAACTCTTCACTAAGTCAACGAGACAAACAACATTTACAAAATAAACTCTTTTGTAAACCTAAGGACTAACTCTAATCCCTTTGTGGCAAACTAGCCTCTAGCTATTTGCGACAAGCTCCAAGTTAACTCTAACTTGAATACTCAGTACCTATTACAATTGCTTCTAGATAAAGCTGAAAGATACAATTTGTAATCGCCTACTACAAATAAACTAGACTAAAAGATAACAGATGGAACTGGTTCTTCTAGCTGGTTCAAGTAGCTTTTGAGTCGCACATGAATTCTCACTTGAACTGCTTGCAAAATTGCTTTGGTAATTTTTCTCTCAATTCTTGTTTCACTTCTATGTTTGTGCGCACCTGTTAAGTAAGAACACTTGACAATATATAGGATCAGTAGTCGAGAAGATATACTAGAATTCTGATGCAACTCTTCCTTGGTGGAAGAGTTCTAGTTTATCTCAACTCCCCAGATCCACTTCTATCTTAATTATGTCCTTACTGAATAAGAAGTCCATCTCCCTATCAATTTGCAACCTTTTCGATCAGGAGATATCTTCAGATCACTGATTGTGTTTATCTCCCGTGTGTAATCACCTCACGTGCCATTTGCTCTGCGTGTCTATGTCTCCAGTGATGGACCTGGTTCAACTCTAAGTTCATTTGTCAATCTTCAAAACCATTCAGCTTCTTGATCCAACAATTGTGTGACACAATATTAGATCTAAGTTGTAAAGATCCAGTAGATACAACTTTTACTTTATAGCCATTTGGTAGAGTGATTAAGTAGGGTCTAGATAATGGTTGAAGATTGTGAAGAAGATATTTGTGAGGTGTCATGTGATTAGTAGCCCTTGAGTCTAGAATCTAAGTGTCAACATTTAATTGTGAAGATGCACAAGCATGAAAATCCACAGACCTACCTACAGAACTGCAAAACAAACCTGCATAATGGGCATATGCATGATTGTCTCCAGAGTGAGAATCACTTGAGATACCAGAAGAGATGTGTGACTGCTTCAAGAGAGTAAGAAGGTGCTGGTATTGTTCTGTAGTGAATCCATGGTTGACAGGTGAAGGTTGTTCCATAAATGAGGTCAATGGGGGTAGAAGTAGTACCCTCAACTTGAACACAGGAAGCTGATCTCTTGTTTTTGGTGAAATTGAAATTAGAAGGAAAACCATCGAGTTTGTAACATTTTTCAATGGTATGACCTGGGTTTTTGCAGTATCTACACATCATGGGTTGTCCAGGTTTTTTTGACTCAAAATGAATTTTTTGATTGAAAGATCTTTGCCCACCATGATTTTGTGAATGGGTTGAAGGAGTGGAGGATGCAGAAAAAGAGATAGAATCACTGGAGAAGCTTGGAGCTGGGGATGTTTCCACTTGTCTCTCATCATGTTGTAACATGGAATAGGCCTTACTAACTTATGGGAATGGTGATATCATGAGAATGTTGCTTTTGACAGTATTATATGACTCATTTAGTCCGGCCAGGAACCAAAACAGTTTCATTTCATCAAGAAACTTGGGTAGAGCACCACATGAACATGTAGGACCTACATAAGCACCAAAAACTACGAATTTTGTGAAATAAGAGTCTATGTCTAAGGTTCCTTGGGAAATGGTTCCAATTTCTCTTTGTATCTGAATGAATTTGGAACCGTTAGACTTACCAAATCTCTTATTTAAGTCCAACCAAATCTCTTTCGCAGTGTCATAACCTAGAACACTGGTTGCAATGTCTCTAGAAAGAGAATTGGTGATCCAGGCGACCACCATATCGTTACACCTATCCCAGTAGGAGTAATAAGGTGAGTTATTAGTAGGTTTAGACTGACGACCATCAATTAGTGCCAATTTATTTTCGGCAGAAAGGGAAACTAACATGCTTTTACGCCAGGCAACAAATCCACTACCATCGAAATGGGGAGATACTAAGTGAGTGCCAGGACTGTCTGAGGGATGAATATAGAGAGGATGTGAGGATCTAAAGTGAATATAGTGAAGCCATCAGATTAATTAGAGGCATTCACATGCTCATCAGCCATTTTGTATCCAAAATACTCAAATACATTAGAAATCTACTAGAAATTGAGGCATGCAATTTGAGATTAGAGAAGAGAATACTGTCTTTTTTCACTACCCGAAAAGACAAGGCCTTCAAATGAATTCTGAAGCAAAAGACGGAACACCGATCGAAATCAGAGGAACGTCACCAGCAAACCGTCAGTATACCTTCAAAAAACCATGGCTAAGGTTGAATTTCGTCTCAGTCGAAGAAAACCCCAAATCAAAACGTAGGGTTTCAGAAAACCTAGAATTGTGAACATCGAACTGTATAAGTACAATTGAATAAAGATAATCGAGTACAGGAACTCGTGTCCTGCTCTGATACCATGTCGATATAAGAATTTGCGGAAGCTAAAGGGGAATTTCCATAGTGGTAATACCCAAAACTTCAGAGAACGAGAGAGAGAAGATGATAAGAAAAATATTTGATCTTTTATTAGAAATGAATAGTCTGTCTTTTTTAGAATAGTCCACAGTATATATACGCTATGTAAAGAAAATGTAAAGGAGGCTATCTCACTAAGTAATACAAAGCTGAAATACTAGCTATTGGGCTAGCTATTAAGTTGGGCCTGCGTGTACGTCTGAGCCTGTGTGTATGTCAACAGTTGATTATAAATTCCTCAACTGACATGCTACTTGTAACCCACGAAATAAATCATTCAAAAATCCTAATCGCATTATGAATCGGTTTGCAACACCTAATCAACATACTCCAAGGGACTTGTTTTTTTTATATTGAAATTTGCTAAAACAAATCATCATCCTTGTGGGCATATCAGACATATTCAAGAACCTGATTTTTTATCCACTATTTGCAAAATCATCAAAATTAATTTCAAGCTCAGCTCAACGTGAGCAAAATTTCAAATTGAGCAAAATCAATTGAAAAATGATATTTGTATGAGAGGTCAATTACATATTGGGTAATATGGGTATGCAATATTTAAAAGTTATGTATTCACGAATATAGAGTTCACGCGCAAAGCGTGAACCCTAAGAGGCTAAGACTAATTTTGTTTGAATAGCTCCCCGAAAATGGGTTATCACCATCTTACTTCCTAATATGCTACTTCAATCAACATTATTTATTTTATATAAAAGTCAATAATGGTCTACCAAAGACAAAATTGTTATTTTACTCTGCCATTTTATTTTATTTTCTGTACGTATAAGTGCTGCCAGTCAAAATTAGAAATATTCCACCAGCCTTCTCTATCTTCGTAACAACATAGTCGCTAGTCTTCTCAATAATTAGACATAGTTCATGTCACAATTTTGTACCATTCCATTATGAGAGATCACATTGTTAGTTTGTATTCAAAGGTCCAAAGCCTTTGAACTTAAGAAACTTAGCATCAAGGTCGTTGTAGTATAGTGGTAAGTATTCCCGCCTGTCACGCGGGTGACCCGGGTTCGATCCCCGGCAACGGCGATTTATTTTTTCCCCCCTATTTTTCCTTTTACGACAAATCCCTGTAATTGGTGATGTGAGTTTTCCTTGTGTTTTCTTTTTGCAACAAATTAATCTCTGTATTTAGTGGTGTATGAATATCCAAATGGTGCATCTTTTCGTTTTACTACTGTAATTTTTTTTTAACAAACAATACCAACCAACGAAAAAATGGAAAAAAGAAACATCTTTAAAACTAACATAGTTAATTTAGAGAGAGGAACTCTTCTTATAAATCATTGTTCCTGAATAGTAAATGATGTTCTTCATCTACGATATCTTCTGGTGCATTTGTTATGTATTGATATTGGAACTAAAACCAACTCTGAGTACCTAGCCTTGTTTACTGCCATTGTGATTCTATATGTTGAATGCAATCATGCCTTTTTCCGAGCCTCGAAGTAGCGATAAAGTTATTTTCGTATGACTAATGTGTCAGGGGTTCGATCCGTGAAAACAACCACTAATACTTTTATTAGGATAGGAGGTCTACATCGTACCCTTTGGGTGCAGCCTTCCCTAGACCCTTTAACAATACGGGATACTTTGTGTATCGGACTGCCGTTCGGACCACCCTTTTCCCATGTCTACAAATCAAGTAAAATTTAACCATCATTACTAATTAAGGTAAAGGATTTATGTTGATTTTTTCGTAAAATAATCAACTAGTTTGAGGTGTTGATGACACTATCCTTACAATTATGTCACCGATATAGCCGTATCCCCTTGATTCAATAAATTAAACTCTTCTAATATAAAAATTAGTACTTCTTTCGTTTCAATTTATGTGAACATGTTTGACTGAACATGAAATTTTAAAAAAAATGAAGATTTTTGAAATTGATGGTCCTAAACAAATCAAAAAGGAGTTCAGAGTATCAGTGCCGGCTCAAGCCTAAAGCAAGTCAAGCACTAGCTTTAGGCCCCCAATAATTTAAGGCCTCAAAATTAGTTTTACTATATAACCAAATAAATTTGTATAATTAAATTTTTATCACATGTAGATGCAGTACAGTGACATATGTCGTGTAATCAAAACTACTCATGCTCGTCCATTTTTCCTCACATAAATCAAATGTTATTTTAGTTCTCACGTCTTAGTTGGAAGGAAGTCAAGCTAATAAGTGACTGAAAAGAAAAAAATTGTAGTATTTATTGCTATCTTCAATATTCAGTTGATTCAATTCATGTTCTTCGTAAAATCAACTTCTCTTTTTTCTTTTCTCCTCATACTACATATCATTTCAGCCAAATAACAAGGGTATTGTATAACTTGAGTTGTATACTCTTTATTATTCTTACTTGTACATAAAAGATAGAAACGTTTTTAAACTATTTCACATAAAAATACAAAAGAATTTTATTGAATATAGTTTGGGCCTTTTATTAAGGTTTGGTTTTAGGCCATCATATCGATTGAGCCGCCCCTGCAGAGTATTTGCATGATTATAAAAGCTTCTCATTAAGAGCGGAATTATAAGTTTAAGTTAAATTGTTACCAAATTTAAAAAAGAATCATTCTTTTTGGAACAGACCAAAAAAGAAATAAGCTCACGTGAACTGAAACAGAGCATAATAAAGAACAATTATTATACTAGCAAACCCAGCAAAAGAATAAGAAGAATATTTCTGTCGTTATGTGTATTTCTCAAGGGAAAGACTATAATAATCATTTGAGGATTGTGGTCCCCTCTAATTGGTGATGTGAGTTTTCCTTGTGTTCTTCTTTTGGGTTCACAAACCGCTAAAAATTTCACTCATAGTATTCTTTATACGGAAACTTACATAAATATCCCAAATAAATTTCAACTTATCAACCTCTAACCATTTGTCATAGACTTATCAAAACTAGTCAACAAAAATTGAAAAACCAAATAATGGGGTTCTTTCTCTCAAAGAATCACATGTAAAAATCACCTTCCATATTTTTAAACGTGATTAGCAACACTAGATACAAGACGGAAAGGAAATTTGATTGATAAGATAGCAAATAAGGTGATGAAATACAAAAATATATACAGTATTCCAAAATCTAAACAAAAAAGGAAATTTTTCAATGGGTATAGTTGAAATTCATTGAAAATATATAGATAAGTCAAAATACAAAATTTGAGGAAGATTGGAGGTGATTTGGACTGGTTCTGTATCAAAATTCGTAATTAAATCGAGTTCAAAAAAGTCTTCTGCGACACATGTATCACGCATGTATCTCACACACAGGTATACATGGATATACATGTGATACACAATTGATACAAATATGATACATATGTGATACACAAATGATAAACATATCATTTTTTCATGTTCAGTTTTTACTTCGAATTTTCGATTCAAACCACCTCAAAACTTAACCAAATCATCCCAAAACTGAGATTCAAGCTCCTTAAGTTGTTCCCAATCTATTCTAATAACACCCACTCAAAACAAAGCAAAAATTTGATATTTTTTTGCTACAAATAGCTAATTGGCTAATATAATTAATATTTTATCAATTGATCAATTTTTGTATTGAGCTACTTCTAAATGGACATAGCTAGTAATTTTCCTTCTTTCTAGTCGTACTATAAGTATTAACAACTTTAATTTATTAGCAATCATACACTTAAATTAATTAACAAGAGATGCAAATATTGATGATGATAAAGACGACGACATGTGCACAAACCACTATTGTTTAGTGACTATTAATTTCTTATAACTATCATATACATAATTACTTCCTATGGCGACTATTCAGTTGTTACGACAATGTATTCGTTGTATTCGCGCTACTGTATTCATGAATATCGTAGCAAAAATTGCCTAAAAAACAGGACATTCTAGCTGACGTGACTTTATTCACATGTATTCGTGTCATGTATTCATGAATACAGTAACGACAATGACCTTAAAAATTGAGCTCTTCAACTATATAATAATGGAAAGAGGATCAATTAACCTGATACACTCCTAATATAACTCAACAAAATCAATTCTAATGTGCTTCATTATCAACCCAATTAATTATAATGATTTTTTCAGACGCTAAACACAAAAAATAGAGCATTGTATATTCAGCTTCAACGCGACACAATCTGGAGAATTTCAAAGATTCAGTCAATTTTTTCTGATATAGTTCGAGGTTTTGATTTGACCGTCATTGATAGGAATTTTTTCTGCCCGGAATTAAAACAAGTATCTACAGAATATTGAGTAATTCGATGACCATCATCGCGTGATGCACGGACAACTATAGTATCAATATCCTAACACAGTCCCTCGACCTCACTCAGTCATCAATCTCTCCAGTTTCTCGGGCTCTCAGTAATCATGAAAATCAGCCGAAGCAAAAATGATATAATGTATCAACAAGGAACAATAAAGACTGAGAATAATATGAAAGTAAAAATGAGACTGAGTATAACACAACAATTTAGCAGATAGATTAACATGTACGCGACCTCAAATCAGTACCAACACATGGCCTAAGCATGATTTCTAACAGGATTTGCAACTCAATTTCTATATCATTCGAAGAATTTACAGATATCAACAGATTAATCATCTATACAGCTCCATGGAATGGACCAAGTCCCAATTCCTACGGTACATGCCCACATGCCCGTCACCTAGCATGTGCGTCACCTCAAAGCCAATCACATGACACATAATCCAGGGTTTCATACCTTTAAAATAAAATTTAGAATTGTTACTTACCTCAATCCGAGCAAATCTCCACTCCAACACACCCTTGCCTCGCGAAACGGCCTTCGAATGCCTCAAATATAGCCATAAACAATTCGATATAATCAATACAGGCTAAAGGAATCAACTCCATAAGAAAATGCTAAGCTATTAAGCAAAAGTCAAAAATCGACTCAAAAGTTGGCCTCCGGGCTCACTTCTCGAAACTCAACAAAAGCCACAAAACCCGAAAACCCATTTAACCACGAGTCCAAACATACCAAATTTATCAAACTTCGACACCAAATCGTCACCCAAATCCCCAAATCAAACTCTCCAAATCCCTAGCCTCAAACTCCCAATTTACACATTAAATACACACCAACTAGGTGGGAAAATCAATGGGGAAGCAAGATTATTGATAAAAAATGAGCACAAGGGACTTACCTCAAGAATCCCCTCGAAAATCCTCTCAAGAATCTCCAAAACACGAGCTCAAAAATGTTAAAATGAAGCCAAAATCGCGAGCCCTTGATTTTATATGTTCTGCCAAGTCCTTTCGCGTCTGCGGCGTCACAGAAGCGATCAAACTCCCGCTTGCGGTTTTCCTCCGCTCCTGCGGTCCATGGTTCTTCTCCTACGGACTCGCTTCTGCGGGCTACCAACCCACTTCTACGGACCCGACTCTCCTCTCTATTTCTGCTTATGCGCTCACCTCGCCGCATCTGCGGTCACGCAGGTGCGGAAAATCCTTCGCACCTGCGACCACCTTCTCACATCCTTCTAAACCTCACACGTGTGCAAGCCAACCTGCACCTGCGAGTTCGCACCTGCGATCAAATATCTGCAGGTGCGGTTACACCAGCACAGGTCCAACTTCAGCAATCAATTAACTTTAATTTTTGATCCATTAATCATCCCGAATCAACCCGAGGCCTCCGAGACCTCAACCAAACATACCAAAAAGTCCTAAAACCTCATACGAACTTAGTCGAGCCCTCAAATCACATCAAACAACATAAAAAACGTGAATCGCACCCCAATTAAAGCATATTGAAACTAAGGAATTCCAATTTCTACAGATGACGTCGAAACCTATCAAATCACGTCCGAATGACCCCAAATTTTGCACACAAGTCTCAAATGACATTATAGTCCTACTTTAATTCCGGAATAGGAATCCGATCCCGATATCAGAAAGTCCACTCTCGGTTAAACTTTTCAAAAGTCCAACTTTATCCATTTCAACCCTAGTTCACTACAGACCTCCAAATCACAATCCAGACATGCTCTTAAGTCCAAAATCACACAACATATCTAACTGAACCATCAAAACTCCATTTCGAAGTCGTTTACACATAAGCCAACACTCGGTCAACCTTTTCAACTCAAGCTTCCTACAATGAGACTAAGTGTCTTATTTCATTCTGAAACCTCTGCGGACCCGAACCGACTAACCCTGAAAAGTCACATAACAACTATAAAGTACAAAATGATCAGTAAATGAAGGAATGAGGCTATAACTCTCGAAACGACTAGTCGGGTCATTACATTCATACAATGATTTAGTTGCTTCAATTTCGAAGCAACTTGACATATTTGAGCTCCAAGTCAATTAAAATTGAATACAAAGTGGAAGGAAATTTCACGCCCATGGAAATATACATCGACATGGGTATCAGGGTGTATGTAGAGTTGAAAAAAGAGAATAGAGAATTTGGGTTATATCCATTGTGTATAACTATATTGGATAAAGAAATTGTAAATGGAGGAAGTTTAATTCAAAGTGACATAATGAAACTTGACTCCACAGATGGTGTGAATACATTTGATACACTTGCGCTTTCGTTTTTAAACTCAGGTGAACCAATTAAGGTTTTCGAACCGGAAGGGGATTTGATTATTTTAAATACTAATCAAAAAGAGGTGATAGTTGGACAAGTAATTAAGGATAAAGCCACATTGAAGGCGATGATGGAGCAATATGCAATTTCTGAAAAGTTTCAATTCCGAATTGGTAGGTAAAATGCTATCAGGTTTGAGTACTAGTACATACTACAACTTCATAATATATGTTGTATTCAACTATATGTTCGTGTATTCGTAATAGTTTTATATTGTATTCATAGCAACATATTATGAATACAACATATATTATGTTGTATTCATAATATATGTTGTCTTTCATAGTATGTTTCTATATCAGTGTTTTTAATAGGATGTGTTGAAACAGTTATAGGAGAAGTGAACCATTTATATTAGTGTATTCATAGTACACGGTTGTATACAATATATCCAACATTTTTATGTTGTATTCATGTAACATGCATTGTATTTTATTGTATGTTTCTATATTCAAAACTTTGTTGAAAAATAAAAATGGTGTGTGTCTATGGTTAGAAAACAGTGAGCCAAATCAGTTGTATAATTAATTCTCCAAGTGTATTCAAATATGCATAATTCCCCGTTTATACAATTGTATTCAATATTAACCTGTCGTGATCTGTATATATTGTATTCATACATAACCAATTGTATTTGTAACACAAAAGTATTTGCAACTATATCTTGTTATGTATTCTAAACATTGTGAATGGAAATTTAAGGCTTCTAGTATTAACAAATGACAAATATTCAAAGTGAGGGAGTTCAATGATAAGCATACATGTCCGTTGAAGGATAAAGTGTATGAGCAACGTCAATCAACCAGTAGGTTGATTAGGAGAATGATTAGGTCCAAGTTTACTTATCATAAGAGAAAATACACGCCAAAGGATATAATTGATGATGTGAAATCAAAATTTGGTATCGATTGCATATTAGCGTGGCAGCTAGAGAAAATGCAGTGAATTTCCAGAGGGGTGATCCAGCTGATTCATACAATAAATTATCAGGATACTCATATACACTGGATATACCTTTTCTAGTTCACATATTAGAATGGAAAAATCTCCTAAAAATGAGTTCATGTATTTGTATATATCGTTGCACGCTTTTTGAAGGGATTCGATTACTATAGACCCATCGTCGTTGTGGTGCCATCCATCTAAAATTAGCATATACAGGGACATTTGTTTCGGCTAGCACATCGGATGGTGCAAGTTACTCAATTAAAAAAAATACATACAAGTTGGACTAAGATAGAAAATGCTAATTTGATTATTTAATACATCTATAATGATATTTTTTGTCTGTATACAATTGTATTTACATGACATATACTGCCACTAGCATATGGTGTAGTTGATTCAGAGACTGATGCTGCTTGGTTGTGGTTCTTTGAGCAATTTACGGTAGCTTATGGCGAACAAAAAAATATGTGAATCGTTTCATATAGGAACGAGAGTATTATCAAATGTATATACAAAGTGTATCCTACCGCACCCTTATATATGGCATCTATGGAATAACATATACAAGAAATTCAAAAAGAGTCATGAGAACTTGAGCGAGGTATACTTTTCAATGGCAAAAGCATACACCCAGGATGAATTTGACAGTCTGATGAAAAAAGTGGAGAATGTGGATATTTGGGTGAAACATTACTTGAAATTAGCTAGATACGAAAAGTGGGCTATGTTGTATGCACTTGTTAACCGGGGATGGACTATGACGTCAAATATTGTCGAGTCAATCAATTCGACACTTTTATCAGAAAGAGAATTGCCAATATATGACTTCCTACAATAAGTTAGGAAGATGTTTGGGCGTTGGAATTGCAGCAATCAAAAAAAGATTCACACACATACACAATGCTTTAGGAAAATATCAAGAGATTCTTACATTAAATGAGGCACTGTCTACACGTATGACTGTAAGTTTTGTATAGTTTGCTATAATTACTTGCATTAACAAAATTAAGATATATGAATACATTATGTACTTATGCCGGATACAACATGCAATATTAACCTACTGCCTGCATATATCATAATAAACCTACTGCTTGTATTCAGTTGTATTTAACTGTTATATTCAACGTGTTTCGATATTTGGTTTTACCTGTCACAATCATTGTATTAAATGTTTGAATTATAATGTATTCACTATTTTGTATTCTATGTATTCAAAATGTATTTTTATGTCACGACCCAAAACCAACCCGGTCGTGATGGCGCCTATCGCGGAACTAGGCAAGCCGACACACTCCCAAACAATTCGACATTTCATTAAAAATTAGATAATAGACTTTTTCAAAATGAATTTCGTAAAAGAGATAAACTTAAAACCAAAAATGCAAAAAATAAAAGCCCGACATCGGGTGTCACTAAGTCATGAGCCTATACTACAAATGTTCTGAAACATAGAAAGACTAACATAGTCTGAGAATAGCAAAAAATACACTAAAAATTTGTAGGGAGATAAGGAAGGAGAAAGTCAGGACTGCGATCGCCAGGCAGCTACCTCGCTATCTCCGATGAAAGTCCGCGAGTGGAATAGTCAACAACCGCTACAGTGGCCTAAAATATCTGAATCTGCACACAAGGTGCAGGGGGTAACGTGAGTACACCAACTCAGTAAGTAACAAGTCCAAACTATGGGCTGATAGGTAGTGACGGTCTAAACCTCAATAGATAAAAAAAAAAAAAACTGTACAGTAAAGTAGACATGTTTTCCGTTCAAGTATTCAACTCAGGAAGTAAAGTAAATTCAAATATGAACAATGTAAAGTAATATGCTCAGCATATCTCTAAATGCCAATGCGCAGAATGCATGAAAGTGTACCATGTACCTCCACTTTCAAGTGCTCCACCACTCGGTACTGTATATGGCCATCCAGCCCAGAGAAGATCCATCCCGGAATATATACGCATCGCTGACAACAATCGCTCAGTATCGAGGAAGGCCATTCCAGCCCTATGGAGAAGATCCATCTCCAAGTATAAATACTTCGGACAAGATCCATGCCCCGGGAAGATCCATCCCTCAAAATATCATCTGCGCTCACTGAGGGTGTGTTACAGACTCCGGAGGGGCTCCTACAGCCCAAGAGCCATCACAATCATCAACATAACCGTTGCGGCGTGCAGCCCGATCCCATATATGTCACTCATAGTCAGGATCTCGGCCTCACTCATTCATCACTCTCTAGTCTCACACACACGGACTCACAATGCCATGAAACTATCCCGAAATAATGATATGATGTGCCAAATAATAATAACTGAGACTGAGACATGATATGATATGCATGAATAAGACTTAGTACAAAATATCAATGAAACTAATGAGATGACAGCAAAAAACGACCACTCGGGTCTCAACAGTATCGGCGTGAATCCCTAACAGGATATCTAGCATGATTTACAACACATTTACTTAATCACATGATAGAAACATGGATATCAGCAAGAAAGAGTCACTAAGCGGTGCCATGGAATGAACCAGACCACACTTCTCATGGTGTACACCCGCACGCCCGTCACTTGGCATGTGCGTCACCTCAATACTAATAACACAACACATAGCTCGGGGTTTCAAACCCTCAGAACCAAGTTTGGTAGCAACACTTACCTCAATCAAGCCAAAATCCTACTCCGCGATGCCCTTGCCGCTCGACTCGGCCTCCAAACTCTCCGAATCTATCCAAAATCAATATATTAGCATCAATATATGCTAAAGGAATGAATTCCACATGAAAATTATCAAATTAGACCAAATATCCCGAATTCGGTTCAAACCCAGCCCCCGAACCCACGTCCTGAAGTCTGATAAAAATTACAAAACTAGAAAGCCCACTCTCTCACGAATCCAACCATACCAAATTTATCAAAATCCGACCTCGTTTAACCCCTCAAATCCCCAAATCAAACTATGCAATTACCAAGCCCTAATTTCCTCAATTTCATCCCTAATTTCTACTAATTACATGCTTAACCAACTGAAAATTACCATAATCACGAGTATTATGCTCAAATAACTTACCTCAATGTAAGCCCCCTTGATTCCCTCTTCAAAACTCTCCAAAAAGCTCCAAAACCGATTAGAAATTGTGAAGAATGACCAAAAATTCGCTAAGTGTTCCTTTTATACCTTCTGCCCAGGCATCTCGCACCTGTGGCCTCTTTCTCACATCTGCGCGACCGCACCTATGGTACAAGCGCCACACCTGAGGAAACCACTTATCCTCCCAAGCTCCGCACCTGCGATTCTTCTCTCGCACTTGCGGAATCGCAGGTGAGCCCAACCTCCCAAACTTCTGCATCTACGACCCATATTCGCACCTGCGCTCCCCTTTCCGCAGGTGCGGAAAAACACCAGAAGCCCAACACCAGCAGAATCAGTAGCTTTTCAACAACCAAACTGAGCTAACAGAACCATAAAAATTCAAATCCGAGACCGTTTACTCATAAGTCAACATCCGGTTGACTTTTTCCAAAAAGCTTCTAAATAAGAGACTAAGTGTCTCATTCCACTCCGAAACTACTCCGGACCCGAACCTACCAACCCGATACAACACAACATAGTTGAACAACACATAACGAATCAGAATTGGGGGAAACAGAACTATAACTCTCGGAACGACCGGCTGGGTCGTTACATCCTCCCCCTCTTAAACAAATGTTAGTCTAGAATGAGTCTAGAAACATACCCGGAGTCTCAAATAGGTGTGGATATCTACTCCTCATCTCCGCTCGGTCTCCCAGGTAACTTCCTCAACAGGCTTCCCTCTCCACTGCACCTTTACTGAAGCTATGTCATTTGACCTCATCCTTCGAACCTGCCGATCCAAAATAGCCACTAGCTCCACATCATAAGTCAAATCACCCTCCAACTGAATCGTGCTAAAATCCAAAACATGGGACGGATCGCCAAAAGACTTCCGGAGCATGGAAACATGAAATACCGGATGCATACTCGACAAGCTGGGTGGAAAAGCAAGTCTATAAGCCACTTCCCTTATCCTTTGAAGCACCTCTAAAGGCCTAATGAATCGGGGGCTCAACTTTCCCCTCTTCCCAAACCTCATAACACCCTTCATAGGTGATACCTTCAGCAAAACCTTCTCCCTAACCATGAAATATAGATCACGGACCTTCCTGTCCACATATCTCTTTTGCCTAGACTGTGTCGTGTGAAGCCGCTCCTAATCAATTTCACCTTATCTAAAGCATCTTGCACCAAATCTATACCCAAGAGTCTATCCTCACCCCGCTTAAAACAACCAACCGGAGATCTACACTTCCTCCCATCTAAGACCTCATGCGGAGCCATCTGAATACTCCACTGATAGCTATTATTATATAGAAACTCCGCGAGTGGCAGAAACTGGTCCCATGAACCCCCAAAATCAATGACACAAGTGCGCAACATGTCCTCCAATATTTGAATAGTGCACTCGGACTGCCCGTACGTATGAGGGTGAAAAGTTGTGCTCAACTCAACCTGTGTACGCAACTCCCGCTGCACGACCCTCCAAAACTGCAATGTGAACTGAGTAACTCTATCAGAAATGATGTAAACTGGGACGCCATGCAGACGAACAATCTCTCGAGTATAAATCTCAGCTAACCGCTATGAAGTGTAAGTAGTACCAACAGGAATGAAGTGCGCGTACCTGGTGAGCCGATCCACAATAACCCAAGTAGCATCGAACTTCCTCGGAGTCCGTGGGAGCCCAACTACGAAGTCCATGGTGATCCTCTCCCACTTCCACTCCAAAATATATAATCTCTGAAGTAAGCCACCCGGTCTGTGATGCTCATACTTAACCTGTTGACAGTTGAGACACCGAGCTACAAATCCGACTATATCTTTCTTCATTCGCCTCCACCAATAGTGCTATCTCAAATCCCGGTACATCTTCGTGGAGCCCAGATGGATGGAATACCGCGAGCTGTGGGCCTCCTCAAGAATCAACTCCCGAAGCCCATCTACATTAGGCACACATATCTGGCGATGCATCCTCATCACACTATCATCACCAATAGTCACATCCCTAGCATCACCTTGCCGGACCCTGTCCTGAAGAACGAGCAAGTGTGGGTCATCATACTGACGCCTGATACAGTCATAAAGAGAAGACCAGGAGACTACGCAAGCCAATACCCGACTAGGCTCCGAAATATCCAATCTCACAAGCTGGCTCGCTAAGGCTTGAACATCCAATGCTAAAGGTGTCTCTGCTGCTGGAAGATATGCTAAATTCCCCAAACTCTTTGCCCGATGACTCAACGCATCGGCCACCACATTGGCCTTCCCCGGATGGTATAGAATAGTGATATCATAGTCCTTAAGAAACTCCAACCATCTCCGCTGATGCAAATTAAGATCCTTCTGCTTAAACAGATGCTGCAGACTCTGGTGATCAGTATAAATCTCACAATGGACCCCAATACAAATAATGACGCCAAATCTTTAAGGCGTGAACAATGGCTTCTAACTCAAGATAATGCACTGGATAATTCTTCTCATGGGTCTTCAACTGGCGTGAGGCGTAGGCAATCATTCTACCCTCCTGCATCAAGACACAACCAATGCCTATCCTCGAGGCATCACAATACACGGCATAAGAACCTGAAGCTGATGGCAGAACTAACACGGGAGTTGTGGTCAAAGCAGTCTTGAGCATCTGAAAGCTCTCCTCACACTCGTCCGACCACCTGAATGGAGCGCCCTTCTGGGTCAAAGGCGAAGTAATAGATGAAAATCCCTCTACAAAGCGATGGTAATAACCCGCCAAACCAAGGAAGCTCCTAATATCTGTAGCTGAGGACGGTCTAGTCCAACTTTGCACCGCCTCTATCATCTTCGGATCCACCTGAATACCCTCACTGGACACCACCTGCCCCAAGAATTCTACCGAGCCAAGACAAAACTCATACTTGGAGAACTTTGCATAAAGCTCTCCTCCCTCAATCTCCGTAATACAATCCTTAAATGCTGAGCACGCTCCTCCTGGCTACCAGAGTACACCAGGATGTCATCAATGAACACAACATTGAATGAGTCCAAAGATGGTTGTGTTCATCAAATGCATGAACGCTGGGGCATTGGTCAGCCCAAAATTCATCACCAAGAACTCATATTGACCATAACGGGTCCTCAAAGCTGTCTTAGGAATATCCGAATCTAGATCTTCAACTGATGATACCCGGACCTTAAGTCAATATTAGAGAACACCCTCGCTCCCTGAAGTTGGACAAATAAATCATCAATATAAGGCAAAGGACACTTGTTCTTGACTGTGATCTTGTTCAACTTCCTGTAATCTATGCATATTCTCATGGAGCCATCCTTCTTCTTCACAAATAGAACCGGTGCACCCCAAGGTGACACACTAGGCCGAATAAACCCCTTATATAGGAGTTCCTGAAACTGTTCTTTCAATTCCTTCAACTCTGTCGGTGCCATACAATACGGTGAATAGAAATGGGCTGAGTGCCCGGCACAAAATTAATACCAAAATCAATATCCCTATCCGGCGGCATGCCCGACAAGTCTGCAAGAAACACATCCGGAAAATCACGGACAACTAGAACAGAATCAACAGTGGGAGTTTCTGCACTAACATCCCTCACAAAAGCCAAATAAGATAGGCAACCCTTCTCAACCATACGCTTGGCCTTCAGGTATGAAATCACCCTACTAGGCACATAATCTATGGAACCACTCCACTCAACCCTCGGAAATCCCGGCATTGCTAAGTTCACAGTCTTAGCGTGACAATCTAGAACAACATGACATGGAGATAACCAATCCATGCCCAATATCACATCGAAGTCAACCATACTGAGCAATAACAAAACCACTCGGGTCTCCAGACCCCTAATAGACACCACACATGACTGCGGTCCACAACAATAGTATCGCCCACATGAGTAGACACATGAACAAATGTAACTAAAGACTCACATGGCATATCCAGAAAATGAGCAAAATATGATGAAACATATGAATATGTGGAACCAGGGTCGAATAAGACTGAGGCATCTCTGTGACAGACTGAAACAATACATGTAATCACAGTATCTGAAGCCATAGCAACTGGTCTGGCTGGGAGTGCATAGAAACAGGCCTAACAACCACTGGATCGACCTCCCCCTCTAGAGCGACCTCTAGCTGGCTGGGCGGGTGGTGAAGTAACTGGAGCTTAAGTCGATAGATGACTCCTCTTCTGAGATGAAACTCCCGTAAGTAAGGGATAGAATCTCTTGATATGACCCAAATCTCCACACTCAAAGCAACCTCTCCTAGCAAATGGTGGTGGGGACTGAAGGGAACCCCTAACACTGGGATAACTGGTAGAAGAACCTGGCATAGAGGAACACTGAATTGATGGAGCACGGGATGAACTCTAGACTGGGAGGGCACTGAATGATGAGTGAACCTGATGAGAACTGTGAGAACCATGCCCCTATAATGCACCACAGTGAACCGGGCGAGCTGACTGAGAAGGCCTGAATGGACGGCCTTTGTCGTGCTGAAACTGCCCTCTAGAAGGAGCACCACCAAAACTACCAGATTCCCGAGGCCTCTTGGCCTCCCTCTCAACTCGCTCCTGGCGATGAACTTACTCTATCTCTCGAGCGATGTAAACCACCTCCTCAAAAGTAGAACTAGACACCCTCTCTCTGGTCATAAGAATCCTAAGTTGATATGCGAGCCCATCCACGAACCTTCTGATCCTCTCCCTGTCTGTAGGAACCAACCAAAACGCATGACGGGCTAGCTCTGAAAATCTCATCTCATACTGCATCAAAGTCATATCATCCTGACGCAACTGCTCAAATTGTCCGCACAGCTCCTCTCTACGGGACTGTGGCACATAATTCTCAAGAAAAAGAGCGAAAAATTGCTGCCGGGTAAGGGGCACTGCACCAACAAGCCTACGCCTCTCATAAGCCTCCCACCAAGTAAAGGAAACTCCCGAGAACTGGAAGGTAGTGAACGAGACCCCACTAGTCTCTAGAATACCCGTTGTACGGAGAATCCTGACACTTATCCAAGAAACCCTATGCATCCTCGCCCTCTGCACCGCTGAAAGTCGGAGGCTGAAGTATACCAAACTTCTCCAATCTACGCTGCTCGTCATCAAGCATGACTGGAACCACATAATCCTGAGTAGGTGCAACCGGCTGGGCTGGCGGTGCCTCCGGTGTTTGAAGTTCCGGAACAACTTGCTCGGGTGTACGGGAGGCGGGAGTCTGAGTGCCTCCCCCAGCCTGGGAAGTAGCTGTTGTAGTAGAAATAACGACCGCCTGAGCAAGACTGGCACACACGGTCAAAATCTGAGCCAATGTCTCCTGAAGGCCCGGTGGTCGTCCGTCCTGACCGGTGGCACGTGTCCTCACCATCTGTGAGAGAATATAATAACAGAAGTTTAGTTACCAAAATCAATGGATTCGCACGACAAGAATTGAAAAATGTGAGATTTTTCCTAAGGGTTCTCGAAGATAACTACGGACTTCGCCGCACCAATCTGCAAGACTCTACTAAACCCGCTCATGACTTGTGAGACCTAGGTAACCTAGGATCTTATACCAACTTGTCACGACCCAAAACCAAACCGGTCGTGATTGCGCCTATCATGGAACTAGGCAAGCCGACACACTCCCAAACAATTCGATATTTCATTAAAAATTAGATAATAGCCTTTTTCAAAATGAATTTCATGAAAGAGAAAAACTTAAACCAATAATGCGGAAAATAAAAGCCCGACATCGGGTATCACTAAGTCATGAGCCAATACTACAAATGTTCTGAAACATAGAAAGACTAACATAGTCTGAGAATAGCCAAAAATACACTAATAGAGAGATAAGGAAGAAGAAAGGCAGGACTGCGATCGCCAGGCAGCTACCTCGCTATCTCCGATGAAAGTCCACGACTGGAATAGTCAACAGCCTCTACCGTGACCTGAGATACCTGGATGCACACAAGGTGCAGGGGGTAATGTGAGTACACCAACTTAGTAAGTAACATGTCCAAACTATGGAATGATAGGTAGTGATGGTCTAAAACTCAACAGATAAAAAAATTAAACTGTACAGTAAAGTAGACATGCTTTCTGTTCAAGTATTCAACTCAGGAAGTAAAGTAAATGCAAATCTAAACAATATAAAGTAATATGCTCAGCATATCTCTAAGTGCCAATGCGCAGAATGCATGAAAGTGTACCGTGTACCTCCACTCTCAAGTGCTCAACCACTCGGTACTGTATATGGCCATCCGGCCCAGGGAAGATCCATCCCGAAATATATACACATCGATGACAACAATCGCTCAGCACCGAGGAAGGCCATTCCAGCCCTAGAGAGAATATCCATCTCCAGGTATAAATACTTCGGACAAGATCCATTCCAAGGGAAGATCCATCCTCAAAATATCATCTGTGCTCACTAGGGGTGTGTTACAGACTCCGGAAGGGCTCCTACAGCCCTAGCGCCATCACAATCATCAACATAACCACTGCGGCGTGAAACCCGATCCCATATCTATCACTCATAGTCAGGCTCTCAGCCTCACTCAGTCATTACTCTCCGGTCTCACATATACGGGCTCACAATGCCATGAAACTAGACCAAAACAATGATATGATGGGCCAAATAATATTAACTAATACTGAGATATGACATAATATGCATGAATAAGACTGAGTACAAAATATCAATGAAACTAATGAGATGACAACAAGAAACGACCACTCGGGTATCAATAGTATCGACGCCCTAACATGATATCTAGCATGATTTACAACACATTTACTTAATCACATGATAGAAACATGAATATCAACAAGAAAGAGTCACTAAGCGGTGCCATGAAATGAACCAGGCCACACTTCTCACGGTTCACGCCTGCACGCCCGTCACTTGGCATGTTTGTCACCTCAATACTAATCACATAACACATAGCTCGGGATTTCGAACCCTCGGAACCAAGTTTGGAAGCGTTACTTACCTCAATCAAGCCAAAATCCTACTCCGTGACGCCCTTTCCGCTCGACTCGGCCTCCAAACTCTCCGAATCTATCCAAAATCAGTATATTATCATCAATATACGGTAAAGGAATGAATTCCACATGAAAATTATCAAATTAGACCAAAAATCCCGAATTCGGTTCAAACCTGGCCCCCGAGCCCACGTCTCAAAGTCCAACTAAAATTACAAAACTAGAAAGCATACTCTCTCACGAGTCCAACCATACCAAATTTATCAAAATCCGACCTCGTTTGACCCCTCAAATCCCCAAATCAAACTCTCCAATTACCAAAAGCTAATTCCCTCAATTTCATCCCTAATTTCTACTAATTACATGCTTAAACAACTAACAATTACCATAATCACGAGTATTAATCTCAAATAACTTACCTCAATGTAAACCCCCTTGATTCTCTCTTCAAAACTCTCCAAAAAGCTGCAAAACTGATTAGAAAATTGTGAAGAATGACCAAAAATTCGCGAAGTGTTCCATTTATACCTTCTGCCTAGGCATCTCGCACCTGAGGCCTCTTTCTTGCATCTGCGCGACCGCACCTGCGGTCCAAGTGTCGCACCTGCGGAAACCACTTATCCGCCCAGGCTCCGCACCTGCGATTCTTCTCTCGCATGTGCGGGCTCGCAGGTGCGACCAAACCTCCGCACCTGCGCTCAAAGAAAACCTCCCAAACTTGCGCATCTATGACCCATATCTGCACATGTGACCTCCGCACATGCGCTCCCCCTTCCGCAGGTGCGGAAAAACACCAGAAGCCCAACACCAGCAGAATCAGCTGCTTTTCAACAACCAAACCCACCCGCTAACCATCCGAAACACACCCGAGGCCCTCAGGACCTCAGCCATTAACACCAACAAGTCACATACCAACATACGAACTAGGTCAAGCCTTCGGAACGCTTAAAACAACATCAAAACATCGAATCAATCTCAGATTCAAGCATAAGAATTCCTAAACTTACAATTTTCGCAAATGACGCCGAGACCTACCAACTCACCTCCAAATGACCTGCAATTTTTCATACACGTCACAAATGATACCACAAACCTACTCTAACTTCTGGAATCCCATTATGACCCCGTTATAAAAAATTCCACTGCCAACCAAAATCGCCAAATTTCCAACTTTCGCCAATTGAAGCCTAATTCTATCACGGGCCTCCAAATTACATTCTGGACGTGCTCTTAAGTCCAAAATCACCTAACGGAGCTAAAGGAACCATAAAAATTCAAATCCGAGACTGTTTACTCGTAAGTCAGCATCCAATTGACTTTTTCCAACTAATGCTTCTAAATAAGAGACTAAGTGTCTCATTCTACTACGAAACTACTCCGAACCCGAACCTACCAATCCGATACAACACAACACAGCTGAACAACACATAACGAAGAAGAAATGGGGGAAACAGGACTTTAACTCTCAGAACGACCGGCTGGATCGTCACATTGTATTAACAATATTAACTCTTATTCCTAATACATGTTATTCCTGTTGTATTCAGTATATTTCATTGGTTGTATTCACTGTAGTTTTATTTGTATACAAATTATTTTACTGTATTTCAAAAACAAATGTATTCTCAGTTTTTATTCTATTTATTTCAGTGTTTGTATTCTGCGTATTTCAAATGTTTATATCCTGTATACATATTTACTATATGTACTCCATGTATTCGTGGACATATATATGTTTTGTACAAATATCCAAAACTAATGTTTCTCCGTTTAATGTAGGTTGTGCCATCGACTGAACACTTGCACATGGTGAATGATGAAGGAAGGTATTACATTATCTGCCTCCTAAAGAAAATTTGTAGTTGTGGGCGGTTCCAAGTTTACGAGTTACCATGCTCACATGATTGGGCTGTCTTGAAAAGCAAGTTTCTAATTCCATATGATTATTGTTGGGACTATTACAAACAAAAATCAGTTGTAATGACATACGAGGTGCTACCGAAGTGAATGGAATATTCTAGCATATATATCAGAGGAAGTTGTCTCATCGCCTAAAAGGAAGAGACCGAAGGCCAAAAAAGAAGCGAGATAATCCATTAAGTGAATTGATTCATAACAAGAGTCAACAATCGTGTAGTATATGTGGCAGTGTGGACATAATAAGCGTATTTGTAGAAATGTCCCACGTAGAAATTAGTTGATGTTCTGATTTTAATTTCTTCAATCACTGTTTTTGGGTTTGTTCAAGTTCTTCTATTACTTGTTGATTTCTAGATGTATTTGTTTGTTCCTGGATGAATTTTTTAAAGGTATATGACTAAATACATTTAGATTTTGTGATATGTATAAAAAATAATATATATATATATATACATATATATATATATATATACATATATATATATATATATATATATATATATATATATGTATGTATGTATGTATGTATAAAAAGACATGCATATTTATTGAATGTGGTTACATTTATTTTTATAGTACAATTTAAGATATTGTTGAATACAAAATACATCTATATACATGAATAAATATATTACGGTTAAGTTTTCTGAAATATTTAAAAAATGATGTATGTATATGTATGTATGTGTTATAACTCAATTCAAAATGATGTATAACACGACATGTATACACTGATATAATTCAATTCAAAATATATTTGAATACATAATACAACTATGTACATGATTATACTAATACATAAGTATAGTAATGTATTAATAGCATAACTAAGTACTGTTAATACAACTAAATTTTATTACATTATTTTCAACACTTATAGAAAAACAGTAAAGGTAAAATGGACTCTTGAATCATGAGAATTAAGTATAGAAGTATGTAAAAAATTGAATGTATTCCGAATAACAATTGCATTAAGACAAGAACACATTCATGTATTCAAACAAAAAAGTCTGCGTAAAACCATGATCAATTCAGTAATAAGCTAAAAATACAATCTGTAAAATAGAAAATTATTCTAAAACTATCTTCACAGAAGTATCTGATTCTATGATTTTCCTAACAATCTTTATTGGTGCTTTATTGTCGCTTATTGCATCGCCTAGCGTAGTCCTAAAGAAATGCACCATATCTTAGCTGGAGTAAATTAGGATCAAAGGCTATTTGTGGAACCAATTCATAAGTGCTCAAATACTCTGCATATGTTGCAACATACAACCCACGATCCATGAAAAAAGTAGATTGACAATAGTAAAATACAATGTATATATATGTAATGATCTGATAGGTCATCTTATGTTTTAGAACCTAATTCCGCGCTTTGAAGACTTAAATAGCTCATTGTAGCCTTCCTCGATTCACGTGCACAGTCTGGGTATTTTTTCGGAAAGCTTTTATGTTAAAAACTGAGAAAATAAGAAATTTTTGCCTTAAAATTCATTTGAGTTGACTTCTGTCAATGTTTTGAGCAAACGGACCCAGATTTGTGCTTTGACGATCCCGGTGGGTCCGTATCGTGATTTGAGACTTGGGCGTATGTCCGGAATCGAATTCGAAAGTCCCTAGCCCGAGTTATCGCACTTTGTTAAACTTTGAAAGTTAAAGGCTTAATGACTTTGAAATGTTTGACTATTGTTTGACTTTTTGGATATCGGGTCCGTATTTTGGTTTCGGAATCCGGTATAGGTCCAATACTATATTTATGACTTGTCTGTCAAATTTGGTGAGAAACGGAGTTGGTTAGACGTGATTTGAATGTCCGGTTATGAAATTAGAAGTTCATGAGTTTTCTTGAAAATTTCCTTTGATTTGATGCTCAATTCGTAGTTCTAGGTGTTATTTTGGCGATTTGATCGCGCCAGCAAGTTCGTATGATATTTTTTGACTTGTGTGCATAATATTTTTAGAGCCCCGAGGGCTCGAGTGAGTTTCGGATAGGCTATAGAGTGAAATTTGGACTTAGGAGTGTGCTGGTGTGTTTCAGATCAGGCACAGACCTCAGACCTCGCAATTGCGAGGTCAGGCTTCGCATTTGCAACCTCTAATGGGTTCGCATTTGCGAGCAACTCATCGCATTTGCGAAGAGTAGCTGGAGCACCTCAAGATCGCATTTGCGAACAAAGCTTCGCATTTGCAAAGTGGGTAAGGGGGTACAATGATCGCAATTGCGATCAAACGATCGCATTTGTGGAAGGTCAATATGCATTTGTGAAAAAATCATCGCAAATGCGATGACAATACGAATGGAAGAGACTTCGCATTTGCGAATGTGTCTTCGCATTTGCGGGGCTCGCGTTTACGAACCCCTGGTCGCAAATGCAACATCTGCAACTGACCAAATAGCTGAAAAAATCAGATTTTTGTTCATTCTCTCAAATTTTTGAACTTAGAAACCCTAGAGGCGATTATTCAAAGAACCTGTCTTCCCCAAATCATTGGTGCAAATCTTGTGTTTCAAGGTGGAAATTGGGGTTTTTTGGTAGAACAAGGGATTTTTGTAAAATGGTGATTTAGACCTCATATTGAGGTCGGATTCCAAAACAAATTACATAACCCCGCTCGGGGGTGAATGAGTAATCGGATTTTGGTCCGAATTTCGGGTTTGGACCAAGCGGTCTCGGGAGTTGACTTTTGTTGTCTTTTTCAATAATGACCTTAATTGAATCCTTTACAATTATAGGTCGTTCCTAAGGCTTGATTTGAATCGTTTGGTTTGTAATTTGTTAGATTCAATTGGTTTAGAGGCTTGTTTGAAAGGAAAATCTTTGATTGAGCTTTGAGTGGACCTTTAGAGCAAGGTAAGTGTCATGGTTAACCTTGACTTGAGGGATTAGGACTTGTTTGTCTATTTTCTACATGTTTAGATGTTGGGTACAACGTATATGTAAGGTGACGAGTACTTATGCGTTGTTGTCGGGTTAAAGCATGTGGGTGGGACTTGTTCCTTGCAATTATTTCTTACTTTGATCATGTTATCCATGCTTAGACTAGTCATTTGTCAAATTGAACGTTCTTACCGTATTCATGGGCTTTTGTGATAATTGAGTATTGATTCCAAAGTTGAGATTGGTATTGGGGAACCTTTGTTGAAGTAAGGCTTGTTTTTGTTGGTCTTATCTCAATGTTATTACTTGTTCATTGTTATGTGGTAAGGGAGAGTGTTATAGCACGAAGGGTGATGTCGTGCTATATTGTGAGTGTTAATGCACGAAGGGTGATGTCGTACCATATTGTGAGTGTTAATGCATGAAGGGTGATTTCATGCCATGTTATGAGAGTTAATACACGAAGGGTGATGTCATGATGTATCTATTGATTCCTCTTGAGAGTGAGACTAAAAGCACGAAGGGTGATGTCGTGCATTATCATTGTTTCATTGTGAAGTTGAGAGTAAAAGCACGAAGGATGATGCCGTGCAATTTTCTTCATTGTGCTTAAGTGTTTTCACGGGTTAAAGGCATATTGACTGTTTTGGTTATCATTTCCGTTGTATTTCTCGTATATTGTATCCCATTTAGCATGTCCCCCTCCCAATAGTACATGATTAGATTTTATCTGTTGTTATCTTGTACATATATTGTTATTTGCACAAGTTTATTATGTGAGTGTCTTGTCTTAGCATCGTCACTACTTCGTCGAGGTTAGGCTCAACACTTACGAGTACATGGGATCGATTGTACTCATACTACACTCTGCACTTCTTGTGCAGATTTTGATATCGGCCCTAGCTGATCGTGAGGCTTAGCAGCTTGGACTTGCTTATTGGAGACTCAAGGTAGATTTGCTGGTATCCACAGACCTTGGAGTCCCCTTCTAATTTTTCCCTATTTTATTGTTTCATTTTATTCAGACAGTTGTATTTCTTTCACTCCATTTGTAGAAAATCTTAGAAGCTCGTGAGTTGTGACTCCAGATCCGAATTCTATCAGATATTATGGTCTTTATGTTATTCCACATTTTAGGTTTGGCTTCTTTTTAGCTTAATTGATTGTGTTATTGAAATTGACTAAAATTGGCTTAATGAATCCTCTAACGCTGGCTTGCCTAGCAAGTGAAATGTTAGGCGCCATCATAGTCCCGAAGGTAGGAATTCCGGGTCGTGACAATTTAGTATCAGAGCACTAGGTTGCCTACGTCTCAAAAGTCACGAGCATACTTATTAGAGTGTGGAGGATCGGTACGGAGACGTCTGTACTTATCTTCAAGAGGCTATGAAGTTTAGGAATAAATTTCATTTCTATTCTTCTTTGTCGTGAGATTTGTTATCTGAATGCTAATTGAATTCTTCTACTCTTGTAATCTTGCAACTTCAGCTGAACAGCAACAAGAACCCCCAGTGGCAGCTCCTACGAGGGGCAAAGGTTAAGACCGAGGTTGTGCCAGAGGCCGATGTAGGGGCAGGGCTCAACCCAGGGCTCGAGCAGCAGCACCACCAGTGGAGCCTCAGGTATAGTTTAATGAGGAGGTTACAACCCAAACTGTTCATGTCAGACCAGCTCAGGTCCCGTAGGGGTTCATTACCACCTAGTGCTCTACGACGCTTTGGTCCGTTTGGTGGGCCTTATGGAGAGTGTGGCCCAAACTGACACATTTCCCATGACACTAGTCGTCTCTCATGCTAGAGGAGGAGATCAAACTCCTGCTACTCACACTTCGAAGCAGATGGCTCCCCCGTATCAGACTCTAGCAGCTCAGCCAGTCGGAGTAGTTCAGCCGGTTGTTGCGTCACAGGCTGGTGATGGACCAGCTATGTCTTCTGAGGGCTTACTGAGATTAGACATGTTCACCAAGCTCTTTCTTATTCACTTATGTGGTGCACCTTTTGAGGACCAACATGATTATCTTGACCGTTGCCATGAGGTTCTATAGACCATGGGGATAGTTGAGACCAATGGGGTCGATTTTGCTGTGTTTCAGATGAAGGGTTCCGCCAAGAGATGGTGGAAGGATTTTGTATCGACCAAACCAGCTGGGTCGCCTGCTCTTACTTCGAACCAGTTCTCCCAGATATTTCTTGAGAGGTTCCTTCCTGTCACACTGATAGAGGTTTATCGCAGGCAGTTCACGTCTCCAGCAGAGCGGTATGTCCGTCACTCAATATGAGACCCGTTTTGTAGATTTGACTTGTCATGCTATTCTTCTGCTTCCTACCGAAAGAGGGGGAGGGGGAGGAGGTTTATTAAGAGACTTTCTCAGCCTATTAAGTTGCTGATGGCCAAGGAGACCAGGAGTGAAATTACTTTTTCAGATAGCTGCCAATGTTGCCAGGCGAGTCGAGATGGTTCTTGCATAGGGGGGAGGTCAGGGGTCTGATAAGAGGCCTCGTCATTCCGGTGGGTCTAGCGGTGCCTCGTCTGGATGTAGGGGTATTTTTGGTAGAGTCCATCCTCCCAGGTCGTTTCATTCAGCACTCCAGGCATCCTACGGTGCTTCAGGTGGTCGTGGACCTCATATGCCTTATTCCGACCAGCTAGCCTACAATGCACCACCAGCTCCTATTAGTGCACCTCTGCTCTAGAGTTTTCAGGGTGGTTACTCATGGCGACAGGTTCGACAATCACAGCAACCGAGGTCCTGTTATACTTGTGATGATCCGAGGCACATTGCTAGCTTATGCCCTCGTGCATCGAGAAATTCATAGTATCAGAGTTCTCATGCCACAGTCTCGGCACGGGTGCTTCACCGCCTGCTCAGCCAACTAGAGGTAGGGGTCAGGAAGGAAGATGTGGTGGTCAAGCCGTTAGAGGTGGAGGTCAGGACGCTAGAGGTGGAGGCCAGCCAGCTAGGGTACGTCCTAGAGATGTAGTTCAGAATGGCGGGTCCCAACCCCGATGCTATGTTTTACCAGCCAGGCATGAGACCGAGTCATCTGACGCTATTATCACAGGTACTATTTCAGTTTTTGGTAGAGATGCTTCAGTTCTATTTGATCCTTGTTCTACTTATTCCTATGTGTCATCCTATTTTGCTTCATATTTAGTTGTGCCTCGCGATTCTTTGTGTCCACACCTGTGAGAGATGCTATTTTTGTAGACCGTTTTTATTGTTCATGTGTGGTTACTATTGGGAGTCTTGAGACTAGTGTAGATCTTCTACTTCTCGATATGGTAGATTTTGATGGTATCTTGGGTATGGATTGGTTGTCACCTTATCACGCTATATTGGATTGTCACACCAAGACAGTGAACTTAGCCTTTCCGGGGTTGCCTCGATTAGAGTGGAGAGGGACTCCTGGCCATTCTACCAGAAGGGTTATCTCTTATATGAAGGCTCGACATATGGTCGAGAAGGGTGACTAGCTTATTTGGGTTATGCCCGCGATTCTAGTGTGGAGGTTCCTTCCATGGATATAGCACCAGTTGTCCGTGAGTTTCCAGAGGTATTTCCCGCAGACCTGTCGGGGATGCCACCCGATAGGGATATCGACTTTTGTATTGACTTGGTTCCGGACACTCAACCCATTTCTATTCCGCCATACCGTATGGCCCCGCCAAAGTTGAAAGAATTGAAGGAGAAATTGCAAGATTTTCTTGATAAGTGATTCATTAGACCTAGTGTCTCGCCCTAGGGTGTGCCTGTGTTGTTTGTGAAGAAGAAGAATGGATCGATGAGGATATGCATAAATTACTGGTAGTTGAACAAAGTCACCATTAAGAACAAGTATCTATAGCCGAGGATTCATGACTTATTTGATCAGTTTCAAGATGCCAAGGTGTTTTCAAAGATTGATTTGTGGTCTGGCTACCATCAGTTGAGGATTAGGGCATCTGATGTCCCTAATATAGCTTTTCGGACTCGATATGAGCATTATGAGTTTCTGGTGATGTCATTTGGGCTGACAAATGACCCAGCAACACTTATGGATTTGATGAACCATGTGTTCAAGCCTTATGTGGATTCTTTTGTGATTGTATTTATTGATGATATTTTGATCTACTCCCGCAGTCGAGAGGAGCACGAGCATCATCTTCGGATTGTACTTCAGACACTGAGTGACAACCGGTTATATGCTAAGTTTTCAAAGTGCGAGTTTTTGTTGGATTCAATCTCTTTCTTAGGGTCACGTTGTATCAGCAGAGGGAATTTAGGTAGACCCAAAGAAGATTGAGGCAGTTATGAACTGTCCTAGACCCACTTCAGCCATGGAGATCAGGAATTTCTTGGCTCTAGCGGGTTATTACTGTCAGTTTGTGGAGGGGTTCACATCTATAGCAACCCCGTTGACCAGGTTGACCCAGAAGGGTGCCCTGTTCAGATGGTCAGACGAGTGAGAGGCGAGCTTTCAGAAGATCAAGACTACTTTGACTACGGCGTCGATGTTGGTGTTACCCACATGTTCGGGATCTTACATGGTATATTGTGATGCATCTCGTATTAGACTTGGTGCGGTATTGAAGCAGGATGGGAAGGTAATTGCATATGCTTTACGGCAGCTGAAGTTTCATGAGAAGAATTACCCTGCTCATGACTTAGAGTTGGCAGCCATTGTTCATGCGCTGAAGATTTTGGAGGCACTACCTTTACGGCGTGTCATGTGAGGTATACATGGATCATCGGAGCTTGTAGTATTTGTTCAAACAAAAGGAGCTCAATTTGAGGCAAAGGAGGTGGTTGGAGCTATTGAAAGGGTATGATATCACCATCTTGTATCATCCCGGGAAGGCCAATGTGGTGGCCGATGCTTTGAGTAGAAAGTCAGCAAGTATAGGTGATGTGCCGGAGAATTTCGGCACATTTAATACCAATTGCTTAGATTTTAGCTCATTTTAAATGCAATTGTCTGTTATACTTATGTAATTTTGATGTTTTGCAGTGCATGAGGCTTGAGGACCCAAAAACATGGAAATGAAATCAAAAAGCCGCAAAAGGGCAAGAAGAACACAAAAATACGATCGCAAACTGAACATGCGGACCGCAAACTTAACATGCGGACCGCATAATGCTCAAGGAAACCGCATTCTACAACAGATTTTTGTGGCCAATGCAAGCAAAGGAAATGCGGTCCATTATGCGACCGCATAACAAGTTTGCGGGTCGTATAATGGATCGCAAACCTCATGTAGACCTTGCTAGGATCAGAAATGCGATGCAAGATGCGGTCGCATATCATCAATGCGGACCGCATAACCAAAATGCGACGACTACCTGGAACCTAGGGTTGTGAAGATGCGATAGAACTGAAGAGAATACGAACCGCATGTCAGTTATTCGGCAAATATGCGATCGCATAATTGACATGAAAGGGTATTTTTGTCCGAAATTGGCCCCGATTTCTAGCCCACTATAAATAGATTTATTAGGGTTTTATGGGGGCATCTTGTCTGAAAAAGGAGCTACATTCCTAGGTTTTAATATTCCCATCTTTTGGAAGTTTGAGAGTGAAGAATCTTGCACTTTGTAAGCTTAATGGCATTTAATATTCTCATCTTTTTGTATTTTAGCATGTGTAGCTAGCTTTAAATACTAAGGTTGTGGACCCTAAATGGGTGTAATATTAATGAGTGTTTAACATTGAATATATATATAATTGTTGATTGATATATATTTATTTCTTATTCTTCATTTATTGTTGGTGGTTGCAAACACTAACAAGTGACATTACATTCTTTCTTTACTTGGAAAAGTGGGTTAGGATTTGGTAGAAGTAAATATCAAAGACTCAAGGTGTAAAACCTTGTTTAATAGAATCGCTTAGGAATAAGTGGGTTTATTTAACATAAATTGATCACTCTTAATTGCAGCTCTTTTATATTTGAAAAAAATCATAAAAGTGAAATATTACTCAACTATTGAAAAATATTGGATAGTCACTTAGGTATCATTTGCATATCAAAAAGGAACTTCCATTAGAAATATATCATATTAACACCGATAGCATTACATTCCATTTAAGGGGATACAACCTTGGTTTAGTTTACCAAATTAATTACAATCTTATACAATCGTATTTGTTACTAATTCACTCAATTATCATACAATCAATTGCAATACTCTTGTTACTCTAACGGAATAGAAATATGATTTAAGTTAAGCTTCACACTACTCAAGTAAACTTTTCACGCCTATTCCCTGTGGGATTTGACCCCAACCTAGTTGGGTTACTATATTTGACATCGATCGCTTTACACTATTTTAAGGTTTAATTTGAGTGTATCAATAGGAAGCTTTGCATACATCCAAGTCGGTGAGAGACAGCTTGCATTATATGTTCAGTCCTTGGCCAATCAGTTCGTGAGATTAGATGTTTCTGAGCCCAGTCGTGTTCTAGATTGTACATTTGCTCGGTATTTCTTGTTTGAGCGCATCAGAGATCGATAGTATGATGACCCTCAATTGCTTTTCCTTAGGGACACAATGCGGTACAGTGGTCCCAAGCAGGTTACTATTGGATATGATGGAGTTTTGAGGATGCAGGTTCGTGTTTGTGTTCCTAATATGGATGGAATTCGTGAGTTTATTCTTGGTGGATGAGAATGAAGGACATAGTTGCATATGTAGCTCGGTGTCTAAATTTTCAGCAGGTAAAGTGTGAGCATCAGAGACTTGGTGGTTTGCTTCAGAAGTTAGAGATTCTTGAGTGGAAGTGGGACCGTATCACTATGTATTTCGTTGTTGGACTCCCACGAACTCATAGGAAGTTCGTTGCAGTTCGGGTCATTGTGGACAGGCTGACCAAGTCAACTCATTTCATTCCTGTGGCAGTTACCTATTCTTCAGAGCGGTTAGCTGAGATCTACATCCGCGAGATCATCCGTATTCACGGTGTACCCGTGTCTATCATTTCTGATCGAGGTGCGCAATTCACCTCACACTTTTGGTGAGTAGTACAACGTGATTTGGGCACGGAGATTGAGATGAGCACAGTGTTTCATCCTCATACAGACGGACAGTCCGAGCGTACTATTCAGATATTGGAGGATATGCTCCATACTTGTGTTACAGACTTCGAAGGTTCTTAGGATCAGTCCTTTCTGCTTCCGGAGTTTGCCTACAACAACAAATACTAGTCGAGCATTCAAATGACTCCCTATGAGGAAGTATACGGTAGGTGGAGCCGATCGCCAATTGGATGGTTCGAGCTGGGGGAGGCTCGGTTGTTGGGTACATATTTAGTACAGGATGCCTTGGATAAGGTCAAGATTATTCAGGATCGACTTCGCATAGCTCAGTCCAGGCGTAAGAGTTATGCCGATCATAGAGTTCGTGATGTTGCATTCATGGTCGGAGAGAGAGTGTTGCTCCGGGTATCACCCATGAAGGGTGTGATGAGATTCGGAAAGAAGCGTAAGTTGAGCCGTAGGTATATCAAGACTTTTGAGATTCTTGAGAGAGTCGAAGAGGTGGCTTACATGCTTACGTTGCCACCAGGTTTATTAGCAGTTCATCCGGTGTTCCATGTGTCCATGCTCCGGAAGTATCACGTGGACCCGTCCCATGTGTTAGATTTCAGCTCTGTCCAGTTGGACAAGGATTTGACTTACGAGAAGGATCCGGTGGCTATTCTAACCCGGCAGGTTCGTCAATTGAGGTCGAAGGGTTATCCTTCAGTCCGAGTGCAGTTGAGAGGTAAGTCCGCCATGTCAGCTACTTGGGAGTCCGAATCGGACATGCTGAGTAGATATCCACACCTTTTAACCAGCCCAGTTAATTTCCTATGTCCGTTTGAGGAGGAACAATTGTTTTAGAGGTGGAGAATATGATGACCCGATAGGTCATCTTATGTTTTAGAACCTAATTATACCCTTTGAAGCCTTAAATACCTCATTTTAGCCTTCATCTATTTGCGTGCGCAATATGGGTATTTTTTCGGAAAGCTTTTATGTTAAAAACTGAGAAAATATGAAATTTTTACCTTAAAATCCATTTGAGTTGACTTCAGTCAACATTTTGAGCGGACAAACCTGGATTCGTGCTCTTCCATATCCGGTGCGCCCGTATCGTGATTTGGGACTTGGACGTATGTCCGGAATCAAATTCGGGAGTCCCTAGCCTGAGTTATCGCACTTTGTTGAAATTTGAAAGTTAAAGGCTTAATGACTTTGAAATGTTCGACCAATGTTTGACTTTTTGGATATCAGGTCCGTATTTTGGTTCCATAACCCGGTATAGGTCCAATACTATATTTATGACTTGTCTGCCAAATTAAGTGAGAAACAGAGTCGTCCGGTTATGAAATTAGAAGTTCATGAGTTTTCTTGAAACTTTCCTTTGATTTGATGCTCAATTCGTAGTTCTAGGTATTATTTGGCGATTTGATCGCTCTAGCAAGTTCGTATGTTTTAGACTTGTGTGCACAATTGGTTTAGAGCCCCGAGGGCTTAGTGAGTTTCAGATAGGCTACAGAGTGTAATTTGGACTAAGAGTGTGTTGGTGTGTTCAGATCTGGCGCAGGCCTCAGACTTCGCAATTGCGAGGTCAAGCTTCGCATTTGCGACCTCTAATAGGTTTGCATTTGCGAGCAACTCGTTACATTTGCGAAGAGTAGCTAGATCACCTCAAGTTCGCATTTGCTAAGTTGGTCAGGGGGTACAGTGATTGCAATTGTGATCAAACGGTCGCATTTGCGGAAGGTCAAAGTTTGCATTTGCGAACAAATCAACAAAATGCGATAATAGTGGAATGGAAGGGACTTCACACTTGCGAATGTGTCTTCGCATTTCGGGGCTCACATTTGCGAACCCTGATCGCAAATGCAACATCTGCAACTGACCAAATAGCTAAGAAAACGGATTTTTTTTTTCATTCTCTCAAAGTTTCAAACTTAGAAACCCTAGAGGCGATTTTTCAAAGAACCGTTCTTCCCCAAATCATTGGTAGGTGATTCTAAACTAGTTTCTTTCAATATTTCACTACATTTCCTAAGATTTCAAGCTGAAATCTTGTGTTTTCATAAATTGGGGGTTTTGTAGAACTAGGGATTTTAAAAAAATGGTGATTTAGACCTAAAATTGAGGTCGGATTTCAAAATAAATTACATAACCGGGCTCGGGGGTGAATGAATAATTGGGTTTTGGTCCGAAGTTTGGGTTTCGAACAAGCGAGCCTGAGAGTTGACTTTTTCAATAATGACCTAAATGGAATCCTTTTGCAATAGTGGGTAGTTCCTAAGGCTTAATTTGAATCGTTTGGTTGGTAATTTGCTAGATTCTATTGGTTCAGAAGCTTGTTTGAAAGGCAAAGCTATGATTGAGCTTTGAGTGGACCTTTGGAGCGAGGAAAGTGTCGTGATTAACCTTGACTTGAGGGATTAGGACTTGTTTGTCTATTTGCTACATGTTTAGATGTTGGGTACAACGTATATGTGAGGTGACGAGTACTTATGCGTTGTTGTCGGGTTAAAGCATGCAGGTGGGACTTGTTCCTTGCAATTATTGTTCACTTTGATCATGTCATCCATGCTTAGACTAGTTATTTGTCAAACTGATAGTTTTTACCGTGTTTATGGGCTTTTATGATAATTTAGTATTGATTCGAAAGTTGAGATTGGTATTGTGGAACCGTTGTTGAGGTAAGGCTTGTTCCTGTTGATCCTATCTCCCTGTTATTACTTTTTCATTGTTATGTGGTAATGGAGAGTGTTAACGCACGAAGGGTGACGTCGTGCCATATTGTTAGTGTTAATGCACGATGGGTGATGTCGTGTCGTATCTATTAATTCATATTAAGAGTGAGAGTAAAAACACGAAGGGTGATGCCATGCAGTATCATTGTTTCATTGTGAGGTTGGAAGTAAAAGCACGAAGGGTGATGCCGTATAATTTTCTTCATTGTGCTTAAGTGTTTTCACAGGTTAAAGGCATATTGACTGTTCTAGTTATCATTTCCGTTATATCTCTCATATCTTGTATTTCCTTTAGCATGTCCCCCTCCAAATAGTACATGATTAGCTTTTATCTGTTGTTATCTTGTACATATATTGTTATTTTCACATGTTTATTATGTAAGTGTCTTGTCGTAGCCTTGTCACTACTTCATCGAGGTTAGGCTCGACACTTACGAGTACATGGGATCAGGTGTACTCATACTACACTCTGCACTTCTTGTGCAGATTTTGGTATCGGCCCTAGCTGATCGTGAGGCTTAGCAGCTTGGACTTGCTTATTGAAGACTCAAGGTAGATCTGCTGGTATCCGCAGATCTTGGAGTCCCTTTCAATTTTTTCCTATTTTATTGTTTTTTTTATTCAGGACATTTGTATTTCTTTCAGACTAGATCTGTAGAAAATCTTAGAAGCTCGTGTTGTGACTCCAGTTCCGAATTGTATAAGATATTATGGGCTTTATGTTATTCCGCATTTCAGTTTTAGCTTCTATTTATCTTAATTTATTCTGTTATTGAAATTGACTAAAATTTGCTTAAAGAATCCTCTAATGTTGGCTTGCCTAGCAAGTGAAATGTTAGGCGCCATCACGGTCCCGAAGGTAGAAATTCAGGGTCAAGACAATATATATGATTATAAATGATACAAGAATCAAAAAACGGATTGAACGCATACATTCTCCCAGATCTTTGTTGAGGCACATTTGAAACAAACACAAGATCAAAAGCGTTTGTGTGTGCCTTGTCATTGTATGCTGGTTCCCGGGACCAATCTATACTTTGATTGTCTTTGTAAAAACTACTGATCCATAGGTGCAGAGGTATAAACTTAGCAAGCTTATCTATTTCAGAATTAACATAAGCATCATGACCTGTTGATCGGTACGAGTCATATACATTGATACACCTGTCCTTAAATGATACAAATGCCAAAATCTAATGAAGTTTGTCTTTCAAGTTGACTTGTATCAAGACATTGTAGATTGTATGTCATGGTACATTAGCTAGCAACATGTATCCCCTTATGTATTCGCATACAACATCTTCTTCCTTGGATACACTTGCATCATTACTTGTATCATTATACTTGTCAAAAATTTCAGCAATTCTTGTCTTGAATATATAATCAATAGTGGTGTATTTGAATGTGTTACTTTGGTTATACTTGTCTTTCTTTCTCAAGTAGTAAAATATGATATCAATATGATGTGGATTAGGGAACACATAGCGTTAATACATTGAATACCAAAAAAACAAAAATCATCTCCTTAACATTGAACAAAATATTGAAAATACATTGAATACTAATAGTGAAAATAAAACAGAATATAAACAACGAATATTGTTAATTTTGAAATACAGTGAATACAGTAAAATACACTGAATAAAAAATAAATTAGTGAATACAACCAGTGAAATAAATAGAATACAACATTAATAACATGTATTATGAATAATTTAACTATTGTTAATACAAATACATTTGAATACAGTGAATACAACATAGTGAATACAGTGAATACAAACATTGAATATAATGAATGAAACAGTAAAAAACAAATATTGAACCACCGTGAATACAACAGGTAAATACATATTGCAATAAATTGAATACAAACAATAAAAATATTGAATATAACTAAATTGAATGTATACGGGATATATTTTACATCGTCATTCCATAGTTGCCCGTCAAATGATAGAAGGTAAAATCAATTTTTGCCAGTGACTTCATGAACTCCAAAATCCAACTGGTTAGGTAGAGTTTGAACTTATGTTTCTTGTAATGGTCATCCTTATCCTTTCTACAAGGATTTACAAAAAAAAAATAGTCTTCACATTATTAAAGGTAAAACCATACATTATACATCGAAAAAAACTTACCTTTGATCATGTTTAGCAAGCAGGCCATCACGAACCCATTTCTTGAATTCTTGAATAACTAAAGTATGATGTGGCCCCATGATTAAACTATCTTCAAAGGGATGTTTTATTTTTGTCAAAAATGGGAGTCAACTTCACTCAAGTACCTGCAGTTCATCAGAGTCATAAATAGCAACATCTAATTATAAAGAACACGGTGATATAAAATATACATTGATAGAAGTTAATAGGATATTAATGAGAAAATCAAAATGTATATTTGTAAACAAATTTACTAACCGACTGGATCGAAGCTTGTCTCGCAAGGCAAAGAATTCCACTCTCTTGGACGTCGAGTCCCGTGCGAAGGTAACAACGTTGAATCAGCAAGTTTAACTGCACGATGTGTCATAATTCTTGTTTCAGGAATCTAACTTGGGAGGTCCTTTTCGACCAACTCAAATTTGGACACGTGTATTTCTCCATACATTTGAACGACATGAGGTAGAACATCAAACTGTATTTTATTTGGGTCATTTGATAAATCCTCGTCAGTTTTGGATGGTATCACACTCGACACCTCTGATTCAGTAGGCCCTTCATCTCTAGAATCACCACAGACAAGAATCTTCTCTGTAGATGCCTTTAATGTGTCTCTACTTAAATTAGCATGTGGAAGTCCATCGATAGGAATGTCGGTATTCAGCTTCTTTTCCATAGCCTTAAGATACACTGAATGGAATATATTAATATATTATTTATTTGAACAAAATATGTGCAGTAGATTAGAATAAACATAATGTACCAAATTCAGTGTATGTGTATGAACTTAGGTATATATGTATTATGGCATACCTGTATATACTTAAGTATATCACTGTATTCACATGTATCTTACTGTATTCACATGTATTATGTAACTGTATTCACTAATATGACATTGTAATTCTCATGTATATGAGTGTATTCTGACTTATGTATGGTGTTGTATACCTAAGTAAACCGAAGCATATTAATAGCTGATTATAAATATGTATTCAGAAAATCATGAATACATTAATACATAATTCAGTACTAATATATCTAAATACACTGATCAAACATATATACACTAAACAATTAAAAAATTTAACCTCTGAATTCTCCCCGATAGTGGTATCATGTTGTATTTGAATTCCCGAATGATCACACAAGTTGTCCTCGGTTTACCTTTGGATACCACCGTCGTGTCTCCTAGTTTATTTCTTGCTTTGATATACCTTTTATATATCTTGATGGCTTTAATATTTTCAATTGTCATTGATCAATGTTCGTAGAGAAGTGAACTCACCAATCACCTAATATTTAAACAAACAATTAGAGAGGTGTTAGAATATACAGGAAAGTGAAAACATATATTGTAAAGATGAATGTGCATTAACAATACTTACATAATTCCTAAATGAGCTTAGATCCTGCTTCAAGACAGACAAATCATCAGATTTAGTATCAACTGGCTTCTTATCCATCAATATAGTTTCCTTTATTTCATCTTAGCAGTAGGAGGATTCTTGGTATGAGGTTTAGCAGGCACATGTGGTATTGGACTCTTTGCAACTGAGGGATCAATTAATTGTTCTTTGCACTTTTTGTCAGGTGGTGATTGTCACGACCAAATTTCTCTTATAAGTCATCATGGAGCACAACATTGCCGCTAAGCAAGCCAACAATGAAATATCCATGTATTTATTCTTTTTAATAGTTTCAAAATAGTTGAATTTTATTTATTAAGTAAATGAGAAGTGGAAAACTTAATAAGGTAAAGCGTAAAATAATGAAATAGCAAATACAATGAAATAAATACTCAAATGCCATAAAGTGTCTACTAGCATATTCCCAAGACCCGGTGTCATAAGTGTATCCGCAACTAATAGAATATACAAACATCTATGCTAGTGTCTGAAATGAGATAGACAGAAAGTAAATACAAAAAAGATATTGCGAGTGATGTAGAACGGACTTAGAAAGAAGCTCACCATTATGTCTCGGGGTAACGGGGGTGCGCGCTTAGATGATTTCCAGTTGCACCTGCCTCAGATTCTGCACGATTAGTGTAGAAGTGTAGCGTGAGTACATAAACAACATGTGCCCAGTAAGTATCCATTCTGACCACGAAGAAGTAGTGACGGGGGATCGACATCGACACTTACTACGGGCAAATAGTAATACAGAAACTCTAAATAGGCATGGAATACAAGAATAATAATAATGACACAATAACCAGCAATGAATAAATGGTCCTTTAACTAATAGTCAATTTAAAAGTCTCCAATTGACACATGCTAATTCCAACAATTTCAGGCCATTAAATAAATTATAACCTCTCAAGCCATAAAATAATATAAAATATATTCGGGCTCCGAGTATTATCACGCACGATTTATGCTGATTTCGTACAACCCGATCCAAAATACTTTGAGCACTGCCGAGGGTCGAACGATACGAATCATAGATGCATCTATTATACAGCCAAGGTGAACGATCCGCTCACATGAGAGTAGAGAAGTTTACCTCATTCGCGGAAGTACATGCGATGCGGGAGGAGAAAAATTTCTCATAGTTATTATGTATTCCTCAATTCTTCCCAAAAATAATAAATCTAAATTGAAAATTTGAAAATTTGAAACTTTAAAATCCCTAGTCTCAGCTCTATTCAAGACAATTAATATACATAATAAACACAATAGTACCGATAAAGCATGATGAGGATCTAAGAATACCCGGACAAATAACGGAATATAGCTACGCACGGACTCTCGTCACCTCGTGTGTACGTAGATCTCCACACAAGTAATACACAACGAAGGTGCACCTAAGGGGATGAGTTTCCTCTTACAAGGTTAAGCAAGAGACTTACATCTGTAACGCTCCGGCCGGTCGTTTTGAGATTTGTAGCCTCGTTCCCCCATTTACTCCTCATTTTGTCCTTTATAGCTACTATGTGACCTGCTGAGGTACTCGGTTCGGATCCGCGGAGATTTTAAAATGAATTGAGACATTTAGTCTCATAATGGAAAACTTAAGTTGAAAAGGTTGACCGGATGTTGACTTATGTGTAAACGACTCCGAAATGGCATTTTGAGGTCTCCATTAGCTCCATTGGGTGATTTAGGACTTAAGAGTGTGTCTGGATTGTGATTTCGAGATTCGTAGTAGAATTAGGGTTGAAATGGCGAAAGTTGGATTTTTGGATAGTTTGAATGGGGGTGGAATTCTTTATATCGGGGTCAAATTGGAGTTCCGGAAGTTGGAGTAGGACCGTGGTGTCATATATGACTTGTGTGAAAATTTTGGGTTCAATAGGACGTGATTTGATAGGTTTCGACGTCGATTGTAGAAATTTGAAGTCCCAAAGTTTATTAGGATTGAATCTATGTGCGATTCGTGTTTTCGATGTTGTTAGAGGTGATTTGAGGGTTCGACTAAGTTCGTATGAGGTTTTAAGACTTTTTGGTATGTTTGGTTGAGGTCATGTGTCCTCAGATTGATTTCATATGGTTAACGGATCGAAGTTGGAAGTTGTTGCATTGCTGAAGCAGGAGCCTTTCTGGTGTGATATCACCTGCGAGGGATTGACCGCAAGTGCGATGCCGCAGATGCGGATGGATATGCACAGGTGCGGAGATGGGCTCTTCTGGGCAGGGCGTAGGTACGAAGGGTTTACCGCATCTGTGAGCCCGCAGGTGCGAGCAAGACTCCGCAGATGTGGTATTGAGAAGGGGCATGATCCCGCAGATGTGGTGTTGAGAGGGGGCATGATCCCGCAGAAGCGGAACGAAAGCCATAGAAGTGCATGTGCAGGTGCGAACCACGGAGAGCAAAAGTGGGCGTAGAGGACTTAAGTGGTTTCCAAATAAGCGTAGGATTTGACCGTAAAATAGGCTTCGCATGTGCGGACAATTGGTTGCAGGTGCAAAAAGCCTGGGCAGATTATAAGTTTCAAAATGAGGGTTTTGGGTTCATAACACAGAATTGATTTGGGAGCTCGGTAGAAGGCGATTTTTGGAGAGATTCTCACGTGGGTGTTTGGGTAAGTGATTCCTATGTAGTTTTTGTTAATTTCCATGATTATGACTTTGATTCCATCATTTAGTTTGTGATTTTGGCTGGAAAATTAGGAAAAACGAAGAAGAGTTCTTAGGCTAGATTTTTGAGGTTTTGAATGGGATTTTAATATCGGATTTGGGTAAGATTGGTACGGTTAGACTCGTGGTTGAATGGCCTTTCAGGTTTTGTTATTTTGTTGGATTTCGAGAAGTGGGACCGGGGCCCGACTTTGAGCCGATTTTGGATTTTTGCTTAATAACTTCATAATTCATAGTGAAATTGATTACTTTAGCTCGTGTTGACTGTATAGAATTTTTTGTGACTAGATTCGAGGCGTTCGGAGGCCGATGTGAGAGGCAACGACGTATTGGAGTAGGGATTTACTCGGATTGAGGTAACTAACAGTTCTAAATCTTGTTCTGAGGGTGTGAAAACCCATATTATGTTCTTTGTGATTTGGTTTGGAGGTGACGCACATGCTAGGTGACGGGCGTGTGGACGTGCACCGTAGGAATTGTGACTTGGTCCATTCCACGAAAACTGTAAAGTTGAACAACTTTTTGCTAGCTATATGCTCTCCATGTGTTATAAACATTTGATTGCAAATCATGTTTAGGCTATGTGTTGGTACTGTTAGGACCCACAGAGGTTGTGTTACATGTTGAATTACATGTTAATTGTTGTTTGTACTTAGTCTCAATTTTATTTGCATATCATATCTTAGTCTCTATTATTCCTTGTTGATACATCATATCATTGTTGTTTGGGCTGATTTGTCATGATTTCTGAGAGCTCGAGAGACTGGAGAGGCTGATGTCTGAGTGAGGCCGAGGGCCTGATTGTTGGGATATTGATGGGATCGGGCTACACGCCGCAGCATGTTTCATTGTTATATGCCATGATTAGCTTGTTATAGAGCTTGGGCTGAAGGATCCCCTCCGGAGTCTGTACAAACCCCTAGTGAGCGTAGGTACCTACTGAGTGCGAGTGCCGGGTGTCGAGTGCAGAGCGACTGTGAGGAATGGTTGAATGTGAGGAATGAGTGATTGTGAGGTTGGAGTGAATGGGAGGACTGAGTGAATGTTTCTCTGAGAGGATGTATTTGATTTCATTATCGTTGCACGTAGCTGCCATATATCACTGCTTTGAAATTTCTTAGAGATATTACTTTTGGTTTTACTTTAACTTGACATGTTTAAACGGATTTGACTTGAAATTGCTTGATTTTAAAGCATGCCTATTTTCCTTTGTTGAGACTGCTGAAATTGAACTATAACTGTGTAGCTCGTCACTATCTTCAATTCTTTATTTAGACTTGTTACTTACTGAGTTGGTTGTACACACACTACATCCTGCCCTTCGTGTGTACATCCAGGTGTTTCCAAACACGGTGGGTGTTGATACTCTGCCCAGTTGATCCTTTGGGAGACTTCAATGTAGCTACCCGCCGCTCGTAGACCTTGTTTTCTCCTTCCCTAACATTCCTTTTATTGTATTTAGTTTCCGGACTATCTAGACAGTGTATTCCAGACTTATGATATTTAGATGCTCATGTATCACGTGACACCCTGATTTGGGAGTTTCTTTCCGCGTTATGTTTTGGATCTTTATATCTTGTTTATGAGAGTTGCTATTAAATTGCTTAAAATCAATTTTTGTTAAAAGTGTTGGAGTTATCTCGTAAATGTCGGCTTGCCTAGTACCACGTTAGGCGCCATCACGACAGATTGGGATTTGGGTCGTGACAAGTTAGTATTAGAGCCTAGGTTACATAGGTCTCACGAGTCATGAGCAGGTTTAGTAAAGTCTTGCGGATCGGTATGGAGATGTGTGTACTTATCTTCGAGAGGCTACCGAACATTTAGGAAAACTTCATATTCTTGTATTCTTGTCGTGCGAATTTGTTGATTCCGGTAACTAAACTTCTGTATTGTATTCTCTCACAGATGGTGAGGACACATGCTACCGGACATGAAGGGCAGCCACCGGTACCACCAACTAGGGCCACGAAAGGCCGAGGCCGCGGTAGGGGTCGCGACAGGGGCATAGGTGTAGCTCGTACAACAGCTAGGGCAACACCTACTGATCCTCCAGATGCTCCAGATCAAGAGTAGGTTCCAGATATGGTCGATCCAGTGGGGCCAGCTCAGGTACCCGCTATGCCTATCGTGATTCCAGGCCTTTAGGAGCCTTTGGCCCAGATATTGACTATTTGCACGGGCCTTGCTCATGTGGTTTAAGCTCAGGCCACACCAGACACTTCTCAAGACGGGGGAGGTACTCATACCCGCGCTGCCCGTACTTCAAAGCAGGTGATGTAGGAACTTCAGACACCGGGGGTACTACCAGCCCAGCCGATTACAGCTGCTTAGGCCCTGGGGGTCCCTATTAAGGTTGATGATGAGAAGAGGAGACTTGAGAGGTTTGGGAGGCTCCATCCTCCATCATTCAGTGGGGCAGAATCGGAGGATGCTCAGGGTTTCTTGGACAAGTGTCAGCGGATTCTCCATACAGGAGGTATTCTGGAGACTGGTGGGGTCTCGTTCACTACTTTTCTGTTTATTGGGGCTTTCTTTAGATGGTGGGAGGCTAATGAGAAGTGTAGGTCGGTCGGTGCAGCACCACTTACATGACAGGAGTTCTCCGTTCTCTTTTTGGAGAGGTTCGTGCCGCAGTCTCGCAGGGAAGAGCTGCGCAGACAGTTTGAGCAGCCTCGTCAGGATGGAATGTGAGTGGCGCAGTATGAGATGAGGTTTTCTGAGTTGGCTCACCACACAATTTGGTTGGTTCCCACTGATAGGGAGAGGATTAGGAGGTTCATTGATGGCATCACATATCAGCTGCAGTGTCTTATGACTCGGTAGAGGTTGTCTAGAGCTACTTTTGACGAGGTGGTCAATGTTGCTCAGCAGATAGAGATGGTCTGTAGTCAGGATCGGGGAAAGAGGGAGGCCAAGAGGCCTCGTGGATTGAGTGGTTTCAGAGGTGTTTCTTCTGGGGGGTCAGTTCTACCACGATAGGGGTCGTCCTTATAAGCATGCTCAGATAGCTCGTCCAGGTCAGCATGGTGCATCATCCGGCCATGGTTCATACATTTCTCATTAGGGCCAGTCATCTCTCAATGCCCTTCCAGCTAAGAGTTCGTCCCATGCTCCATCGGTTCAGGGTTCGTCTATGTCAGGTCCTTCTAATAGTTATCCCAGTGCTCAAGGCTCCTTTCAGTCCCCACCACCAGCACCGAGGAGTTTCTTTGAGTGCAGGGAATTTGGGCACATGTGGCGGTAGTGTCCCCATCGCCCGGGAGGTCCAGTGCAGCAGAGGAGTAAGTGTGTGACTTACGAACTAGTTACTTTACCACCCACCCAGCCAGCTCGGGGTGAGGCTCAGTTATTTAGAGGTTTCCCTAGAGAGGGAGGCTGATCAGGTGGCAGTCAGGCCCGATTCTATGTTATGCCTGCCAAACCAGATGTTGTTGCTTCAGATGCAGTGATCACAGGTATTGTCTCAGTTTGCCACAGGAATGCCTGTCTATTATTTGACCCTGGTTCCACTTATTTGTATGTGTTATCGTATTGTGCTCATTATTTGGATATGCCCCATGAGTCCTTAGTTTCATTTGTTCATGTATCTACGCCCGTGGGCGATACTATTGTTGTGGGCCGTATATATCGGTTGTGTGGGTGACTATTGGAGGATTGGAGACTAGAGTTGATCTTTTGTTTCTTAGTATGGTGGACTTTGACGTGATTTTGGGTATGGATTGGTTGTCTACATGTCATGTTTTTCTAGATTGTCACGCTAAGACTGTGACGAGCGATGCCGGGGTTGCTAAGGATTGAGTGGAGAGTTTCTCTAGACTATGTTCCTAGTCGAGTGATTTCATACTTGAAGGCCCAGCGGATGGTTGGGAAGGGTTGTTTGTCTTATTTGGCCTTTTGAGGGATGTTGGTGCTGATACTTCTACTATTGATTATGTCCCGGAGGTGCGAGAGTTTCCGGATGTGTTTTCTGTAGACCTGCCGGGTGGAAAGTTTCCGGATGTGTTTCCTGCAGACATGTCGGGCATGCCGCCTAATAGGGATATTGACTTTGGTATTGACTTGGTGTCGGGCACTCAACTCATTGCTATTCCTCTGTATCGTATTCCACCAGCTGAGTTGAAGGAATTGAAGGAGCGACTTCAGGAACTTCTTGAAAAGGGGTTTATTAGGCCTAGTGCGTCGCCTTGTGGTGCACTAGTTCTGTTTGTGAAGAAAAAGGATGTCACTATGAGGATGTGCATTGATTATAAGCAGTTTAACAAAGTCACAATGAAGAACAGGTATCCTTTGACACGTATTGATGATCTGTTTGACCAGCTTCGAGGAGCGAGGGTGTTCTTCAAGATTGATTTGAGGTCTGGGTATCACCAGTTGAAGATTTGGGACTCAAATATTTTAAAGACAACATTCAGGACTCGTTATGGTCATTATGAGTTCCTTATGATGTCTTTTGGGCTGACCAATGCACCAGTAGCTTTCATGAATCTGATGAATAGTGTATTTCAATCTTATCTCGACTCTTTTGTCGTAGTGTTCATTGATGATATCCTGGTGTACTCTAGTAGCCAGGAAGAGCATGCCCAACATTTGAGGATTGTGTTGCATCGGTTGATGGAGGAGAAGCTTTATGCCAAGTTCTCCAAGTGTGAGTTTTGGCTCAGTTCAGTGGCATTCTTGGGGCACGTGGTGTTCGGTGAGGGGATTCAGGTGGATCTGAAGAAGATAGAGGCGGTTCAGAGTTGGCCCAGACCGTCTTCAGCTACGGAGATTCGGAGCTTTCTCGACTTGGCCGGCTATTATCGTCGCTTTGGTATAGGTTTCTCGTCTATAACATCGCCCTTGACCAAATTGACCCAAAAGGGTGCTCCTTTCAGGTGGTCGGATGAGTGTGAGGAGAACTTTCAGAAGCTCAAGACTGCCTTGACAACAACTCCAGTTCTAGTTTTTCCATCAGCTTCAGGCTCTTATACAGTGTATTGTGATGATTCTCGTATCGGTATTGGATGCATGTTGATGTAGGAGGGTAGAGTGATTGTTTATTCTTTGCGTCAGTTGAAGCCTCATGGGAAGAACTACCTTGTTCACGATTTGGAGTTGGTTGCCATTGTTCATGCTTTGAAAATTTGGAGGCATTATCTTTACGGTGTGTCGTGTGAGGTGTTTACAGATCATCGGAGTCTCTAGCACTTGTTCAATTAGAAGGATTTAAGATTGAGGCAGCAGAGATGGTTGGAGCTGCTAAAGCACTATGATATCACTATTCTGTATAATCTCGGAAAGGCAAAGGTCGATTCCTTGAGTAGAAAGGCAGTGAGTATGGGTAGCCTTGAATTCATTCCTGTTTGGGAGAGACCGCATGCAGTTGATGTTCAGGCATTGGCCTACCAGTTCGTGAGATAAGATGTTTCGGAGCCTAGGCGGGTTCTAGCTTGTATGGCTTCTCGGTCTTCCTTATATGATTGCATCAGAGAGTGCTAGTATGATGATGCTCATTTGCTTGACCGTAAGGACACGATTTGACACTGTGATACCATAGATGTTGCTAATGGGGAGGATGGTGTATTGAGGATGCAGGGTCGGATTTGTGTGCCTAATGTGGACGGGCTCTCCATGTGTTATAAAAATTTGATTGCAAATCATGTTAGAAATCATGTTTAGGATATGTGTTGGTACTGTTAGGACCCACATAGGCCGTGTTACATGTTGAATTACATATTAATTATTGTTTGTACTCGGTCTCAATTTTGCTGGCATATCATATCTCAGTCTCTATTATTCCTTGTTGATACATCATATCATTGATGTTTGGACTGATTTTTCATGATTTTCGAGAACCCGAGAGACTGGAGAGGTTGATGACCGAGTGAGGCTGAGAGCCTGATTGTGAGGATATTTATGGGATCGGGTTGCAAATCGCAGCATGTTTCATTATTATATGCCATGATTGTCTTGTTATAGCGCTTGGGCTGAAGGAGACACCCGGTGAGCGCAGTTACCTAATGAGTGCTAGTGCCAAGCGATTGTGAGGAATGGGTGACTGTAAGGAAGAAGTGATTGTGAGGTTGGAGTGGATGGGAGGGCTGAGTGATTGTTGCTCTAAGAGAATGCATTTGATTTCATTATTGTTACACGTAGCTGGCATATATCACTGCTTTGAAATTTCTGAGATATATTACTTCTGGTTTGACTTGAACTTGACATGTATGAATTGATTTGACTTGAATTTGACGGATTTGAAAGCATGCCTATTTTCCTTTGTTGAGACTATTGAAATTGAACTATAACTGTGTAGCTCGTCACTATCTTCAATTCTTTATTTTTTCTTGTTACTTACTGAGTTGGTTGTACTCACGCTACACCCTGCATTTCGTGTGCAAATCCAGGTGTTTCCGGATACGGTGGGTGTTGATACTCTGCGCAGTTGATACTTTGGGAGATTTCGAGGTAGCTGGACGGTGTTCATTTTATTGTATTTAATTTTTTGGACTATCCAGACAGTGTATTCTAGACTTATGATATTTAGATGCTCAGGTACTCTGTGACACCCCGATTTGGGAGTTTTTTTCGCGTTATGTTTTGGATCTTTATATCCTGTTTATGAGAGCTGCTATTAAATTGCTTAAAATCCATTTTGTTAAAAGTGTTGGAATTATCTCGTAAATGTCGTCTTTTCTAGTACCACGTTAGGCGCCATCACGACAGGTTGGGATTTGGGTCGTGGTAACCTCGTTCTCAAGCTCACTGCTGGTCCACAAATTCATTCTAAAGCCTCAATTTGGTGCCAAGAAATCCGAAACTAGCCAAATGTTATATAAATTAATCAATACACACGCATGAGTAAATAATTTAGCCATTAGAGAAAATGCCCAACCCAAATTGGAAGATCCCTAAAATTCACCCTCGGGTCCACGTGCACGGATCCCGGAAATTTTCGAAGATAAATGTTACCCAAAACCTCACGAACTCAAATATATAATTTCTACCCAATTCCATAATCATTTTTGTGGTTAAATCTCATTTTTATCAAAACCTAGGTGTTTCAACTAAACTCACATTTTCTACAGTGTATGTGTTAAGAATCCACCCAAAATGCATGTATTAAACTCATCTTGTATAGAAATTACTTATCTCAATGTGCTAGGTGGAAACCCCTCTTCAAAGAGCTCTAAAATCGTCCAAGAAGTGAAAGAAATGAAACAAAATAGCCTTAAGTCCCGACATTAAAAGTCGTCACTACCTCAAGCGATTCCGCTTCTAGGGACCTTGGGTCGCACCTACGATGCCGCTTCTTCGGGAAAAGGTCTGCTTATTTGGAACACACACAACCCTGCACTAGGCGCAACTACAGAAGGACACCGTACCTGCAAGCCCGCTTCCCCTGTGACCTTCCCCACACTGGGCCCCCTCCGCGCCTGCGATCCCCTCATCGCAGAAGCGAGTCTGCTTTTGCGAACACTGCCCAGTCCACTCCCATCTGCACTTCCGCACACTGGCTCGCACCTGCGGCTAGCTCCCCGCAGGTGCCAATGCACCAGAAACTGTTGCTACTTTATCCATGGCTCCAAATCCCAACAAGTTTGCACATCGTCTGAATAGCACCCGAGGTCCTCGGGGCCTCGCCCAAACATACCAACAGGTTCGTAAACACAAAGAGAACTCGCTCAAACCCTCAAAACGCATAGAACAACATCAAAACTAAGAATCGAATCCCAAACCAAATCAAATCAACTTATGGATTTCATGTTCTTCCAACTTACTCAGAATGCGCCGAATCATACTTAAACGACTATGAATGACACCAAATTTTGCATGCAAGTCACAAATCACCTTACAGAACTATTCCCAGGCTCAGAATCCCAAACGGATCTTAATAACACCTAAACCTACTTCAAACCAAATGTAAATAACTTGAAAACCTTCAATGTGCCAACTTTCAACATCATGAGCCGAAACCCGATCCGAACGTACGCCTAAGTCCAAATCATCATAAGAACCTATTGGGACCGTCAATTCCAGTTCCGATATCGTTTACTGAAAATGTTGACTCAAGTCAAACTTAACCATTTTAAGCCAATATTAAGTAACTATGTATTCCGATTTCAACCCGAACCCTTCTAAACCTGAACTAACCATCCCCGCAAGTCATAAAATAGTAAAAGCACATACTAGGAGTCTTATTTAAGGAAACGGAGATCTAAAAAGCAAAACGATCGGTCGAGTCGTTACAATGATGATGATGGACCAACGCTTGCATCATGTTTCTTCTTCGGAGGCGGTGTAGGATTAAAGTCATCATAATCCTCTTCATTGTGGTATGTATGGGAGGACTTTGGTCTACATCAGCGTCATCCGGAGGCACCTGAGTAATTGCAAGCTCACTAGCGATTGGTTGAATGTTGTTGTATTTCATTTGAAAATAGAAATACACTCAATGTAAATCACATTTGATGTATCACTATTAATGTACTCTTTTTATGTATATGGGAAAATATGTATATACTTGTATTCACATGTATTCTATAAAATATTTATAATAATGTATTAAATATAAACGATGTAGTACAGTATTATGTATTCTCATGTATTTCTCTACTTACGAAAACATGGACATAGATGTATGATTTATTCAAATGTATTTTGCATTGAATTTTAACACTGTATTTATTTACAAAAACATATGTTGAATAAAATACTAGTCAATTAAATAATGATATATTATCACGTTTCCCTGGTCGTCGAACATGTCGCTCATCAAGTAAGCATAAGTTGGATGGTTGTCAGTGGACGTCCAATTGAGTATTCTGGGAATCCATTATCAACTCGGAGTGTAATTTTGGGGTCGACCTTTGAACATCACTCGTACAACTATACATGCATAGCAAGAGGCATCCCAGCTATCCTGTAATACTTCTTCTAGGAATCCATCTTCTTTCTAATAGATTTGAGAAGGGCATTGAATGCCTCCTTACCCCACGGGTAATCATAATATATCCCGCTCTCCACTAAGTCAAAATGTAGTCTTTAGATGGTTGTGCAGTTCTTCTTAGTGGATAATGTGAATGTATGTATGAAATACAACACATCTATTTAAATAGCATCTCACCATTGTCAAAACACTAATTCTTTTCATTAAATCTTTTCAACAGATCTTTCTTCTTAACATCTTTTGTACAACCAAACTATGTTTCTACAATCCTGTTAGGCCTCTTTGTGTTAAACTTAAAATCATCAGCATCACTAACAAAATTGAGACAAGTAACTATCGCTAACTCCCTGAGTGAAAAACACAATATTGTACCATTCACATGTATTAAAATGAGTTAGTAGGACTTTCTTTCAGCACCAGAACCATGAAGCACTTGAACAACTGATGCCGAACCTCACAGTGCTTCATACCGGGGAATCCTCCAAACATGTAGTACCAAATAGTTTGTATTGCTCTAGACTAAGCTTTTCTTTGAGGTCAGATATTATGTTAGTGTTGGTGTAGGAACTGATATACGGCAATAAAATAAACGGATGTTTAACAAAGAGTTTTATTTCCTGCATACAAATACAACAAAAGATAAATACATACTTGAAAATACAGATGAAACGGTTAGGTGTACATGCCCTTAATTGTTTTAATGTAAGTTGTTTATTGGTTCAAAACATTATAAATACATGTATATATGAAAATATTATTTTCGTTGCATACAAAATACGGTATATACAAAACAGTGAATACATGAATGCATAACTCATTCATGAATACACCAAAATACACTAATAATTACAAAAAAAAAAAAACTATGAGTTCTAGCAATAATGATAGAACTGTTGGTGTATTTAAAGTTGTTGTTTTATGAACTCAAACCAAATACAACAAGATAAAATCACTGTACAAAAAAATCGGTGTATGCAGACTCAAATACATAAAAATACATTTGCAATTACCTTGTCCTTCAGTGTTTCTGAGCTACTTCCTTCAGCGAACTCTTTTCTCTTGCTCCCAGAAGCAACATCGATAAGTTTACTGTTTCTTTTTTTCATCAGGAAGTGTTCATTTTTTCGAAGATATTCTCATCTTGACCTTGTTTCATAGGGTCGTTGTGTATTTATTTTTTCGCCTTTCGGCTTCAATGGTTGGTGATGAACCTGCAAATACAGGTTTCACTTGAGTTATTTGCCAATCGAAAGATGACTCATCAAAATTGTGTGCTTTAGTAGGTATACTTCGTGTAACCCTCTTCGGCGTTGTTGAATCAGCCATTGAAGAGGAAATTTGAAGTTTTTTGTTGAAAACCTAACAATGATGAAGATAAAAAAAAAGTGAAAAGAAAAAGAAGAAGCTTGAACCGGCCAAAAACCCAAAAACTTTAACACTTACCACGAATTATTGGAGCAAAAACGTTGAGAGTGAGAGAGAGAAAATTGTTGTGAAAGAATCGTGCTTCAAGAATTCGCACAAAATCTTGCTGTAAGAGAGAGATAGTGGAGAGAGAAACATGAAAAAATTTGTTTTGATTTTGGGAGAGAACAACTGAAAGAATAAGAGAGAAAAATGGTGCCTTAACGGTAGTGTATACCATAAATATATATTTTGCTATTAAAAAAATAAAAAATAGCTATAAGAAATAATATTTTAAATTTTTTTTGATTTATAATAAATATAATATAAACCTTTGTTATTGGAGGTAAAATTTTCAGCTTTTAATTAATTTGTCTAAAATAATTCATTTTTGTGATTTGAGATCTGATTTCGGGTCCATGCCCAAGTGACGTGTAATACAACCACTCCAAAATGGGTCCTAGCTATTTAAAAGAGCTTAAATCCTTTCACAATGAAATTAAATTATTATCAGCTGATACATCAATTGTTATCAGGTAACCAACAAAAAAAAGTTAAAAGAATGATTAAATAAATTAGTTTAGAGTGATATGACAATTTAGATTAATTCAATATAAATTTATCGTACAAATTAAATGTGAAATATACTATATATCTCTAGTATGTCCTTGACAAATTATAATATATGCATGCATGAGCCTCTAAAGCATGGACCACTTGGGAGCTAAAGGATATTATAAATTAATTTATATTTTGGTAATGTTGCTTCGTCGTATTTCAAGAATATTCCATTTCGAAAATTCCAAGTCTTGAAAACACGTACCGCCAAATTGTCACAAGACGCTGTCCATGCAAATAACAAAGAAAAAAGGAAATAAAAGATAAAACCAAAAAAAAAATGTTTCAAGGGAGTATTAAGATTTCACTTTTGTTGTTAAGCTGTAGTACAATGAAAATAAATTAACATGCATACTTAATCTCAAATTTAATTGTCCACCCTAATTAATTAATTTCTCTTTAAATCATCTTAAGATAAAGTTCATGCATTTTACTAAAGAAGAAAAGTTTTTCAAACCTAATATATTGCACAGCACGTGTTACAGGAGATTCAGTTTTATTCTTCTTCATACAAAATTTTAACTATTCTGTTTTCGCAGAAAAAAATAGGTTATTTATATAATCCAATCTTCCATTAACAAATAATACTCTATTAGCTGAATATTCTCTTTTCCAGATATATCTTATACTTTATATTTAGTCCATTATCCATATTTCAATAGTAATATGCCTTATATTCTACCCATTAGATATTATCCCATATATTCAATACTAATTACTAGGTTACTGTGAGAATACTTTTTCTATTTCGATATAATTTTACTATTGCTACTTCTATTCGGCCTTATTAATATCTTTGTTGTATTTCCTTGATAATGAACTCATTACTTGAATACTTTATTTGCATGATGGTAATGAGAATGAGAAACTTTTTAGGTAATTTAACATGAATACTTTATTTGGATGTTCATTTTTATAAGAATAAGAAACGTCTAAAACTTATAGGCTCGAAACCTAAAATTCGAAATATTCAAACCGATTAATTTAAAACCGAACTTAGAAAATTCGATCCAATCCGAGATTACTTTGATTGAATTTGGATTTTCATTTATTCAATCCGAAAATCGAATATCCAAACCGAAATTTTCATATTCAATCAGAACTACCCGAACGCCCACCTCTACATATGAGGTTACACAAATTATTTAATTTGGATGGCCAAGGGTTGAGATGGATAGGATCGATCCCTTCATTCTTAATTAGAGGTCTCGGGTTCAAGTCCTTGATATGAAAAAAGTGAAAATTACGTGACACATCAAAGATTTACACTGTATTTGCCATTCTTAGCTATACTTTCAGCAAATTTACCATTCGTAGCTATATTTGAATTTTATAGCAAATCCATGAAACAAGAGATTAATTGTTTTGAACTGAAAAGAGAGCAACAAGCTCTCGTAGCTTAGTTGGTTAGAGTGTCGGCTTAGTTAGCGGACGTCCTGAGTTAGACTATCAACAAGAGCCTTTTATTTTTCTGTAGTTTAGCATTTCACCTCAGTTGTAATCATTTGCGCAAACGAATACAATTGATACAAGTTGTATCCTTTATATACACCCTTATATTTCGCCTTGGTTACATTTGATACATGTCGTACTCATGCAAGAATGAATACAATTGCGTCCCTAATACAGTTAATACATGTTATATTCTCCGCGCGAACGAATACAGTTGACACAATCTATATACGTTGTGCATTTGAATACAAGTGATACAAGTTACCAACAGTAGATACGAATGGTAATTAGGCAAACTATAGTTATTAGGCTCTAAACTATAATGTTTTATAAAAATTCCTCATGAAAAAAATGCATGTATGAAGTCTCCCCGTATAATGGGCTATGTTGGGGCAGAGCTAGAAGCACACATGTGAGTTCAGCCGCACTCAATAATTTTTGCTCAAATAATACATTTGTGTTAAAAAATTTATTATGTATGTACAAATATTGAATTTAGAACCCAGTTGTTAACACTTAAAGTCATTGTTTTAGCATTTAAGACGCATAAAGTTAAAATTCTGGATCTGCCTTTGACCAATGGCGTAGCCACCCTGTGTCAAGGGTGGTCAGGCGCACACCTTTTGCCATAAAATTATAATGTATATATAAATTAAATACTTTTTCTTATGCTATATATTATAGTTTGAACACCCTTAACACAATTGAGTGAGGCAGTCCAGCGGCTGATGGTGTTCAAAGGAATGTGTTGTTCACGGGTGCAAAGTTTTGCCCATTTTGTTTGTCAAAATTAAACGGAGACCACCATGTGTGGTCTATTTGATTCTTTTGCGATCCAAAAAATTTCCTAATAAAATAACTCTTAAGACTTAAATTTTGTGTATAAATTAACAACTAATCTAAAAGTAATTTTTTAACTAAAAGCTATTCTAAAAATATTTTATAATTTAAAAGTCAAGCTCTACAAAAAATTTGGTACACCATTTATTGACAAATAATAATTATTAACTTGTTTAAAGTTTGAACACCCTTAGCGAAATTCATGGCTCGTCATTGCCTCTGACCTTATGTGGAGGAAAATTAGACTAATTAGGGTCCTATACAGATACCCAACACCAAGTGAGAAACCAAAAATTAAGAATATTCTTTTGTAATCAATATTTAAGGGCTCGTTTATAAGGGATAATTAATCCCGGAATTAAAATTTGATATGAGGTTATTCCATATTTGATTGGGCTAAAATCATGATATAACTGATCCAGGGATCAGTTATCCCGAAATTATTTTTTTATTTTTATTCATATGAAAAGGTGAGATAACAATTCCTGGATAATAAATCTTGAAATACTAATTCTAAAATAACTTATTTTCCAACCAAATCAACCCCTAAAAGACAAAGTTGAGACTACGACATCCGGGCTAAAACTTCATGAAATGACTTCACTCGTTTGTGTATATATACGTGCGTGTGTTTATAATTGTTGTTGACTCACAAAGAGAAAGAAACCTTAGTACAATTTCTACCCATTTTCACTTACACAATTATACCTTGCGGCTTTAACTAAGGAAAAAAAAAATCATGGCTTCCCAAGTAGAACCAAAGCTTCCCATTATTGAGTTCACAGATGAAAACTTGAGCAGTGGCACAAGCTGTTGGATATCAACTTCTCAAGAAATCCGCCGTGCGCTGGAAGAGTACGGCTGCTTTGCGGCAGTGTACAAGAAAGTGTCGCCGGAGCTCCGGGAAGCCATGTTCAATCACGGCAAGGAGTTGTTTCAACTTCCTTTAGAAACTAAACTCCAAAATACTTCTGATGTTTTGGGGTTTGGGTATGGTGGAAATTTCCCTAACATGCCTCTAGCTGAATACTTTGGCATCGAAAATGGTGGGACTCTTGATTCAACCAAGAATTTCGCCAACCAGATGTGGCCCAATGCCAACGTCGATAAATTTTGGTAATTATTATCGGATCTTTACATAAATAGCCGGTATATTGTTTATTTGTTTTAGTATATACATAGATTATACATCGTGTAAACATAATTATACGCATATATAACACATAAATTATACATATACATATTATACATTCACCGACTATTTTTTATTCAAATAATTGGGTGGACGATTATATGAGTAAAATCTTCAATTATTTATTATTTATTATTATACTCCCTCCATTTTACTTTTTACTAATTTATGTAGCAGATGGTATTTGACCGGAGTTTAGAAAGAAAAAGAGCATTTTGGAATTTGGGGCATATAAAAAATATCCTTAGAGCTGATTTTGTTTAAGAATATGTTATTAAGAACAGAGTTTAAGTTAGATACAATCACGGGTCAAACTAAAATATTAGGTACCTAATGAATTCAGTAGTTTTTGCTAAGATCGTATATTTATATTAGATAATTTATTATACATATAGTGTGAACTCAATAAGATAATAGCTAAAATAAACTACGAATTTAAAAGAAATTTTAAAACCCACAAAATTCAAATTCTAATATAATGGTGTGATTATAACTAACTGTTACATCGTCTTCGGTAACCTATAGGATGGAATAAGCTCTTTTGGTATATTCTTTTAATTTTCTTATAGTAAATAATTAATTACTACATTAATAAAAAAAATTGTTGGTTATGCTGTCTTTTGCTTTTGCAGTGAAGAAACGATTTCATACTCTAAATCAATTGCTGAACTGGATGATGTGGTGAATCAAATGATATTGGGAAGCTATGGCATAGAGAAATATTACGAGCCTTTAAAAAATTCGTATATGCATTTGATGAGATTCATTAAATATCGAAGCCCGAAAATGGAGGAGAAGAACATAGGTCATCTACCTCATAGAGATAAGTCATTTATGGGGATTATTGACACAAATCAAGTAGGAGGTTTGGAGATGCAGACAAGAGATGGAAATTGGATGACTTTCAATCCCTCCTCTTATAAAACTGTCGTATTCATCGCTGGGGAGCCTTTCACGGTAAGAAATTTACTTTACTTAAAATAAGTTGTGAAGTCGGAAAAATATAAATAAGTAAGCATTTGAAAAAATTAAGATAAGTTAACTCATAGTATATATGTATAAAAATATAATATTTAATCTATCTACGATATAATTTCCATACAAAATGGTGTCAATTGACTCCCCTTGCCAATGAGTGACTTCGCCACTTGTCCAAGGTATTTTTGGTTTGGTATAACAAAAGTATTTAAAAAAAAAAGGAGTTTTTCACGAGTTAGGAGAACTGAGAATTCATATTATCCGTCGCCAAATTGTTTGTGATTCAGGGTGTGTTTGGTATAAAGGAAAATGTTTTCCATGAAAAATGTTTTCTTGGAAGACAAGTAGTAATCTTATTTATTTTCTGGTGTTTGGTACGCAAATTAAGAAAAATATTTTCTCAAAAGTATTCATAAATAATTTTGATACAATAAAAGTCCATAAACTTTCGAACCAACAACCTTCCGAACGTACAAATTTCATAAACTTCTGAACCGCAAAACTTTCGAAATCACGAAATTTTGAACCTATAAACTTCGAAACACATAAACCTCCGGACTCATATCTTTGGAACTTGTAAAATTTTAAACTTGTAAACCGAAAGATGAACTCATATCTTTGGNGGCGCCCGGGGGAGGGGGGGAGGGCGAGAAAAAAAAACAGAAATTTTCAAATTAAAAAAAGTAAAAATATTTTTTTTCGGGGTGGGGGGTTGGGTGGGGGTGGGTGGCGGGAGTGGAGTGGGTGGGTGGTGAAGAAAAAAGAACTTTTTGGAGAGAGGGCATAGGGTGGGGGTTGGTGAGGGTAAGGAATAGAGTGGGGAAGGTTGAGAAAGAGTTTTAAAAAATATTTTATGGAAAATATTTTCCTCCAATTGAAAGAAAATGAATGGACGAGGAAAATATTTTTCAAAAAATAGGAAAATGTTTTCTCTTCGTACCAAAACACACCCTCAGTGTTAGTTGTTGAAGAGAAAATCACTTTTTTGGTCGGACTTAAGTCATTTTCCATCCATCAAAAGTTAAAGGGGAAAAATGACCTCTCTACACGTGTGAGCAAAGTCATTTTCGTTGAAACTATATTATTTGCTCAAACAAACGTAGGCATTATTCATGATTTTTGTCGCCCAAAATTTTCATCAAAACACTCTTATTTGTTAACATTAATTATTAATCTTATCATTGGGTAGGGTGTATAAGAATAGTATTGAATTTGGTGTATTAGTAATGCTGAAATTATTAATGCTAAATAATTTCTTATCGACGGTTTCATTTGGTTATATTAAAGGTTTTGAAATGGCAGTTTTATGTTTACACATGCTTATCCATGTATTAAAAATTATGGTATTGCTAATGCGATAGTTTGCTATGTATAAGAATAGTACGGAATAGAATAGAGTGTACACATAATACAAGTATTAGCTATACATAAGTTGCAAAATACTACCAAATAAGGAATTAATAATACTAAAGTTAATACATGTATCATTTTCCCTATTACACCCTACCAAACGACCCCTTAATGTATATACAATAATATTTCAAAAAAAAAATAGTTCCGTTCAGCCAAAATGGATTAAACATAGCCATTTTCTGAGTTATAAAATGTACTGATGACAGGCATGGAGTAATGGAAGGGTGTATGCTCCGATGCATCGAGTGATTATGAAAGGAAGTGAAGATAAATATTCGCTTGCATTATTCTCATTTATGCGAGGGATAGTGAAAATACCAGAGGAGCTAATTGATGAAGAAAACCCACAACATTTCAAGTCATTTGATCACTTTGATTATCTGAAATACTGTGCAACAGATGGCTGGAAAGAGAAAAATCCCATCAAATCCTATTGTGGTGTTTGAGCTATATTTTAAACATTGATGCTCGAATAAAAATGAAAGTTTGATGCACAAAGCGCCTGCGTTTACTCAAGTTCTGGGCCTGCAAACTAAGGGGTGACATATCAAATTTACCATAATACAATCATTAGTGCTTAAATATTTATGATATTTCATTTTAACTTTTTCTTGTAATTTCACGTTGTTTGCTGCCTTTTATTTTCAGCTGTGTTAAACTATGTAATAATGTTAATGGCCTGGGTAGTAAAACGATAATTACTACTCTATCATGTACCAGTATCAAATACGGGGAGTAAAATAATATTTTTGTGATTTGTTCGTTATTGTCCTTTTCTTTTCAGCTTTGTTTAGATATTTTATATATATCGAATATTACTTTTTGAAGAGTACAATATCACACCCTTGAATAATGGTACATATATATATATATATATATATATATATATATATATATATATATATATATATATATATATATATATATATTCCTAGTAAAATAATATTTTTGTGATTTGTTCGTTGATGGGTTAGTCTTATGTTTTGATGATCTAACAAACTTTCTGTAAAGAACCAGATAAAAGACCTGATGCGTATCCGGTATAACTAGTCTGCATGAACTTAATGAAATCTGGGCAGTGTACGCTGGGACTCACAAGGAACAGTTTAGGGAACTGATCCCTTGACATTCCCCTGACAGAAGTACAAGTCAACTCTACAGCTAGAAAGCAGTGGCAGAAAGTGATTGCCTGCAACTGTGCACGCTACAATGCAGAAACAGTGCAACAGTCACTTCCCATTGGTTGTAGTGTGTACCAACTAAGTATGGACATCATTCTTGGGATGTCTTTGAAGTATAATATCTTGGTGCAAGACAAACAAGATATTCACTTGAGTATTTACTAACATTCTCTCAAGTATTGAAGATCTGCTCTTGCATTGAAGGCTCAAGCGTGTCAAGAACAAGAAGACAACTCCACTAAGACGAACCAATTTCACTATGTGTTCTTATGTGTCCTTAGTTGAGTAGTAATCTTTGTATTGGTAAAAATGAGATTCACACGTGTAACAATTATGATGACTCAGCAATCTATGTGGAGCAACGATAACACGACAACTGGACAAGACTCTATAAAGAGGTATGAGATAAAGAGGAACGGAATAGCATACCCACGGGATCATCAGATACGGGAATCTCAACCTAATTGGGAAGATAAAGAGACACGGTCAGAATGAATCAAGGTGAAATACAGGGCAGATTCGGGATCTTCAATTAATGAGCCAAACGTTACATAATCTTCACGCAACAGTTACGATTAATCATTGTAACGTTACATTAATGCCATTGTTAGTCATTAATGCTCAATCACTGAAAGAGAAGACGTTATATTAAGAAATTCCCTATAAAGGGGAGTAAAATATAACTTGTAAGGACACGTTCGAACCACTATTGAAATATACTTACTTTCTGCGCATCTTTATTGCTTTCTATTTACAAATTTACTTACAATTATTCATTCTCTTGGTTATCAGAAACCCGTGTTCTTCTTAAAATAGCTTTGGCCGAGAATCTCATTCTTTGGTTAAAGAAATTGGTTTCGTTACCGGAAATCTGATAATATCTATTTTTTCTCAAATAACATTCTGTGAATTATGTCGAACGCCAACAACAACAACCAACAGAGGGTTGGAACCCTAGTTCCATCACCTTCAGGATCCCCACGAGGATCAAGGGAACATTCCCCTAAGAGATCTACGACTCAAAACAATAATCACAATGGAAATGAACAAGTAGGAGAACAGGATACTGTAAAACAAATGGTTAGTGAATATGTGACTCAAGCCTTGCAAGCTTTCGTGAGGGGACTACCGGTTGCATCACCCACACCTCCTCCTAACAACACCGCAACTGTGGAAAATCCACAATCTGGATTGGCAAACTCAGGAAGTAGAGATACTCCAAATGAGTCCCTCGAAGCAAGACCAGGTATGTCCAATAATCCAGAATTACAATCTTTATTACTAACTTTGCAGAAACAGGTGAAGGAACAAAACGATCGAATCGAGCAAATTCCTGGAGTACCACATGTCATCAAAGGCATTGACGTTGATAGATATTCTCAACAACCTTGGAAGCCAAGTGCAGCACCCTTGCCTATTCCCAAGAAATTTAAAATGCCTGATATTCCCAAATACGCGAGACAACTGATCTACGTGATCATGTAACTGCTTTTACTACAGGAGTAAAAGGCAAGGATCTGACTAAACAAGAAATTGATTCAGTATTGGTCAAGAAGTTTAGATAGGCACTCACCAAAGGAGCACTAACATGGTATTCTCTTCTACCCGAAAATTCTATTGACTCTTTTGCTGACTTTGCATATTCTTTTATAAAAGCACATTCCGGTGCACAAAAAGTCAAAAAAAGAATGGAAGACATATTCAAAATAAAACAAGGAGACGTGGAGTTGCTTCGTGAATTTGTATACAGGTTTCAATGAGAACGAATGTTGTTACCAAGGGTACCTGATAATTGGGCAGCAATGGCATTCGCAAGCAATTTAAATGACAAAAGCTCAGAAGCCACGAGAAGACTCAAGGAAAGCTTGAGAGAATTCCCAGCTACGACATGGAACGATGTCTACAACAGGTACAGTACCAAGCTACGAATAGAAGAAGATACCATTGCTCAATCAAAAGCTGAAGATCGAACACAGTTCTAGACGCTCCGAACCAGAAAGGAGATCAGGTAAGAACAGGTACAATCCATATTTGGGACATGCGAGACGAGAAACTCATTCCAGGATTGAAAACACATGGTCAGAATATAGACCGTCAAGTAGAGATACGAGCTCATCCTCCTCAAGATCCACAAAGGATCGGGATAGAGGTAACGCAAGAATTGGGGACTACAATTTCAATGTAAGTACCTCTGAATTAATTACAATATTAAGAAACATGGGCGATAAAGTTCGATGTCCCAAAGAAATGAGATCGAATCCAAACAGAAGGAATCCAGACTTATGGTGTGAATTCCATAACGATCATGGACACAGGACATCAGATTGCAGATTGTTGCAAGGTGAGGTAGAACAATTATTAAAACAAGGCTATCTAACATAATTGTTTAGTGAAAAAGGCAAACAGGCATACATGAAGAACAGGCAAGAGCCCCCAAAACCACCATCTTCGAGAACAGTGAATGTGATACACGGAGGAGAGGAGGTGAACAAAGTAGTCTGCAAAAGAACAACAAAATTCACCATTACACACGGGAAGTGGATTCGTGAAGACATGGAAGCAGACAATATATCGTTCGACGAAACAGGTGTCAATGGATTGTTGCTTCCTCACAAGGACGCACTGTTAATATCCCTACGTATACATGACACTAACGTAAAAAGAGTGTTGATTGATCCAGGTATCTCAATCAACATCATTTTGTTGAGAGTTGTGGAAGAAATGCTAATGGAGGATCGAATAATCCCCAAAACACGAGCCTTATCTGGGTTTGACAATTCTACGGTAATAACAAAAGGAGAAATTGAGCTTAGTACCTATGCTGAAGGACTAATGAAGAGTACGAAATTCCAAGTCATTGATACCGACATGGCTTACAACGTGATCATGGGGAGACCATGAATCCACGATATGGAAGCAATACCATCTACTCTACATCAGGTAATTAAATTCCCTTCCAAATGGGGAATTCAACATATTCGAGGCGATCAACAGACCTCAAGGAATATAAATTCCGTGGTACACTCTAACAATAAACAGGTACCGGAAGAATCAAAAGACAAAGAAATCACCCAAATAGTTACGGAAGAAGATAGCCACGAGAAGGTGAATCAGATCACCACAGAAGCAACATCAAAACACACGGATATGGACTCCAGACCCGATGTCATTCAGGAACCAGAAGAGTACGAGCATATTAAAACAACAACTGAAGAACTTGAAGCTATCACACTGTTCGAGCAAGAGCCTGAGAAAAAAATTCATATAAGCACGAAGCTAAGTCCCAACAGACGAGGTAAGTTAATTGAATATTTCAAAGCTAACGCAGATTGTTTTTCTTGGTCCCATTCAGACATGACAGGTATACCTCCTGAAGTGATGATTCATAAACTAAATGAAGATCTATCATTCGTACCTGTCAAGCAAAAGAAAACAAAGCAAGGACCATTCAAGAACAAAGTGATCGATGAAGAGGTACAGAAACTCTTGAAAATCGGTTCAATATGTGAGGTAAAATATCCTAATTGGGTAGCTAATACCGTAGTGGTACCCAAAAAGAATGGTAAATGGAGAGTATGCGTAGATTACACAGATTTGAACAAAGCATGCCCTAAAGATTCATTTCCATTACCACACATAGATCAAATGATTAATTCCACTGCAGGTCATGAACTGTTAAGCTTTCTAGATGCGTATTCTTGTTATAATAAAATAAAAATGGATCCCTTAGACTAGGAAAAAACTTCCTTTATTACAAACAAGGAGACTTATTGTTACAAAGTTATGCCATTTGGCCTGAAAAATGCTGGAGCCACGTATCAAAGGCTAGTGACCAAGATGTTCCAGGAACATATGGGGAAAACCATGGAAGTATACATTGATGACATGCTGGTAAAATCAAACAAGCGGAATATCACTTCCAACATATTTCAATCACCTTCGAAATCCTATGCAGGTATAACATGAAACTAAATCCAGAAAAATGCGCTTTTGGCGTTGAATCAGGTATGTTTTTGGGCTTCTTGTATCAAATAAGGGTATAGAAGTAAGCCCTGCTCAGATTAAAGCTATTGATGAAATACCCAATATACTTACGAGCAAAAAAGAAGTTCAAAGACTAACAGGAAGAATTGCAGCCTTAGGAAGATTTATCTCCAAGTCTTCAGAGAAGAGTTTTAAATTCTTTTCAGTTCTAAAAAGGCAAAATCAGTTCGAATGGACTGAAGAATGTCAACATGCTCTCAAAGATCTAAAGTCCTATCTATCAAAACCCACATTGTTGTCTAAGCCAAAAGAAGGGGAAAGGTTGTATGTCTATCTTGCCGTTGTAGAAATTGTCGTAAGTGCAGTACTGGTAAGAGAAGACAAAGGTAAAGAATCTCCAATTTATTATGTAAGCAAGTCTTTATTAGATGCTGAAACTAGATATCCTCATCTAGAAAAATTAGCCTTCACTTTAATCATGGCAGCTAGAAAGTTAAGACCATATTTTCAGTGTCATCCAATCACTGTTGTGACCTCGTACCCATTGAGAAATATTTTGCATAAACAAGAGTTATCAGGGAGATTAGCTAAGTGGGCAATAGAATTAAGTGAACATGACATAATATATCAGCCTAGGACTTCAATAAAGTCTCAAATTTTAGCTGATTTCGTCGCTGATTTTAAAACTAGCATAATCCCTGAAGTGGAAAAAGAGTTACAACTCTTTAACGGGGCTAATCTAGGAATACGGACCCTATTTACTGACGACTCTTCTAATGTAAAAGGAGTCGGTTTGGGAATTGTTTTAATATCACCTACGGGTGAAAAGATACGACAATCCATTAAATGTTATCCCATAACTAACAATGAAGCAGAGTACGAAGCTGTCATTGCAAGGCTTGAACAGGCACGAGAACTCTCGATTGAGCAGATCGTGATCAAAAGTGACTCTCAGCTAGTGGTGCACCAGATGCAAGGGACTTATACTGCTAGAGAGGCTCGGATGCAACAATATCTAGAAAAGGTTCGAGACATAGCAAGGAAATTCCAGACATGGAAAGTTATGCAAATACCCAGGGAGGAAAATGGATGCATTAACTAACCTCGCAGCAGTTACTGACGTAACAAATAAAGACAATGAAATTGTCATACACCTATTTCATCCAATAATCGACCAGGACAAAAATGAGGTAACATTTAACAACTTAACCTAGGATTGGAGAAACGAAATTGTAATTTTTTTGCAGAATGGTGCCGTACCAGAAGATAAAAAAGCAGCCCAAGCACTTCGATGGAAAGCTGCACGATACTACCTCATTCGTGATACTATACACCACAAAATGTTTGGAGGCCCCTTAGCAAAGTGCCTTGGACCCAATCAAACGGAGTACGTAATGAAGGAAGTACACAAAGGACACTGCGGAAACCATGCCGGAGCAAGATCCTTAGTCAAAACCCTAATCAGAGTAGGGTATTATTGGCCCAAAATGGAAGAAGAGGCTGAGAATTTCGTATCTAAATGCGACAAATGCCAACGATATGCTAACAACATGCATCGACCAACAAAGTTACTTCACCCAGTGGTATCACCATGGCCATTCATAAAATGGGTCAGGGACATAGTAGGACCCCTTCCCCCAGGTAAAGGAAAGGTACGGTTCTTACTCGTATTAACTGATTATTTCATGAAGTGGGTCGAGGCAGACGCTTTTAAACAGGTGCGAGAAAAAAAAGTGAAAAGCTTCATATGGCGACACATAATATGTCGCTTTGGAATACCGAAGGAGATCGTATCTGACAATGGCCCACAATTCATAGGCTCACAAATCACAGAATTCTTTGAATGTTGGCAAATCAAACGAATCATTTCATCACCATATCACCCCGTGGCTAATGGGAAAGCCGAGTCAACAAACAAAGTCATCATCAACAACCTAAAGAAACGGTTGGAAAAAGCCAAGGGAAACTGGCCAGATGAGCTACTGACGGTATTATGGGCTTACAGAACTACAGCAAAAACAGCCACGGGAGAGGCTCCATTCGCGCTTGTTTACGGCTCAGAAGCTTTAATACCGGTGGAAATCGGCGAACCAAGCACAAGGTTCACAACAGCAACGGAAGAAACAAACAATGACGAGTTGAGGACAAATCTGGATTTGCTCGAGCAAAGAAGAGAAGCTGCACTAATACGTATGGTAGCCCAAAAATAAATTATAGAGCGATATTACAACAGAAAAGCTCACCTCAAATATTTTAAAATTGGGAACTTCATTCTCAAAAAAGTCTTCCAATCAGCAAAGGAAGCTAGTGCAGGAAAGCTAAATCCAAATTGGGAAGGACCTTACAAAGTCCGTGGCATCGCAGGAAAAGGCGCTTATGAGCTGGAAGCTATGGACGGCAGAATCTTACCAACCAGTTGGAATGTTGTTCATTTGAAGAAGTATTACTTCTGAGTAAAAGGAATACCCCCGGTCAGGTATCATTACATTCGATTTTAATTTTGTATAGAAAAAATTGTACTAACTTTTAGATGATAGGCAAAAAGCTAACCCATCACCAGATAATGATATTAGACCTGCATAGACATGAGGAAGTAATTGAATTCTCGGTCTAGGGTTACAACTTTTTTATGGACGTTTCTAAGGGTTAAGCAGTCATCATCTAAATACTATATACCTTCGAGTCCCGTATGTTTTTCCTTTTCAGGAAAAGGACCACAAGGAAGGAATAGTCAAGTGCTCGAGATTTCATTCTTCAAAGCTATAACACTTGGGGGACTATACAGTATGGAAGGAAAAGAAGAAGAAAAGAAGACTATCAAAAAGTCAAAGCTCGAGCCTGAAGATCCATCTTCCCAACAAGTCAAGTACTATGAGCAAAATCAAATAACCAAAGACAAAAACACAAAGCCTGATTCAAAACCTTCGAAAAATATATTCGTAAATGTAAACGAATGTTTCAAGAAAAGCATATTTGTAAATGTAAACGAATATTAAGGTTAAAGGCAGAATATTAGTTAGGGGTAATAATGCACATCTTTGTACTTACTCAAAAAACTGTTGTAAATGAAAATAGTTATGGATGAAAGATCATTATCCTTGTACTTATTCAGAAAATTATTGTAAATAAAAACAGTTACGGATGAAAGATTATTATCCTAGTACTTATTCAGAAAACTATTGTGAATGAAAACAGTTGCGGATGAAAAAGCATCACCCTTGTATTCATTTAAAAACTGTTGTGAATGAAAACAGTTACGGATGAAAAAGCATCACCCTTGTATTCATTTAAAAACTGTTATCAATAAAAACAGTTATGGGTAAAAATTCATACCTTTATATTTAAAAACTATTATAAACGAAAACAATTATTCCTTGTACTAATTCGAAAAAACTGTTGCAAAAGAAAAACAGTTACGAGTACAAGTCCATATCAAATCTGTTGAAAGAAAAAATAGTTACAAAATGAGTTTTAGACGATACACAAACACATGTGAAATGTTATGAAAGTTCGAAACAATGCAAAAACTTTCTTCAAAACATTGTTAAAGAAAAACATGTGAAATTCCTATCTCTCTTTTGTATATTTACACCATTATGAAGTTGAGACGTCTTCTTCATTAAGTGTTGATAAAAAAAGGGCCCTCTTTTATGAATTGTATCTATTAACGAAAAGGTACGAAAAATCTAAGCATTATTTAATGCAAATTCAAAAATTCAGAGGTAAACCAAAAACCTCGAAAAATTTAAGCACTATTTAATGCAAATTCAAGAATTCAGAGATAAACCAAAAACTTCAAAAAGAAAGCATGAAAAGACTTAAGAGTAAAACAATAACTCAAAGAAAGCTAAAGTCATGCTGATATTGATATTAATACGGCAAAATAAACTAACTGTTAACTTAGTCTAAGCCGGATTAATTTATACATTGATTGCCCCTAAGTTTTCAGTTGGGGACTTACATAGGATCCAACTTTACCCTCGATGGGACTGTGAGTAACCACCAATTGTTACAAATAAAAAAATAAAAAAAGAACCAAGTTCTTTAAACTTTTCCAGATAGGGGGATGTCTTCACTGGCAGGAGGAGCAGCTTAAGATGAAGAGACACGAGCAGCAGGGACCTCAACCTCAGGTGAAGAAAGATTCTGACTTTGCTGAGACTTCTCAATCGTCTCTCTGGTTTTAGCAATTCCGGCATCCAAGTCAAAACCCTCTTGGCCCATTTTCGTCAATGTGTCAAGACGGGCGTTCAGATAAGCCCAGCTAACATAGAGGCTTCTTTGTCTTCAAGAGCTTCATAATCTTTCTCTCACTGTTCAGCTTCAGCTCTTAACTCATCTCTTTCAGCCACGACATCATTGTGAGAGGCCTGCAAAGGAATGAGGGATCTTTCCAGGAACCGGACCTTCTCTAAAGAGTTACGGAGGTCTTCTTGTGTTTGGGTGAGCAATTGTACAAGTTCACCAGAGTACACCTCCTTCTGGTCCAATAAAGCCTTCAGGCTCCTAATCTCCTCTGTGGCACGGGAAAGCTTCTCTGCAGAAGACTCTAGGACACTTTTGTCCTTACCTGCCTGGTTCGAAAAAGCCTTCTCAACGGCCAGTTCTGCTGCAACAACTCTAACTCGCTGCTCCAAGGTACACTTTTCCTCCTCCATGGCCTCCATGTCAAGCTATAAACTCTCGTACTGCTCCTTCCAATTGATAGCCTTGGTTTGGAAGTCCTTTGCTGCTTGCTCCATCTAAACGACACTCTTCATTAACTCTATGCCTACAAGATTGATCTACATAAAAAGATAAATTAGATATGGTAAGAGCATATATAAGTACATACGAAAAGCAAGTTTTACCTTTAAGGACGAGTGCATAATCTCGTTCATCCAAGTCAGGGTACTGTGGCTTTCCAGCTTAGATTTCTCAGTCGGGGCTATCAATGGCTTTAACCATACATCAGCCTGACCCAACATTTTCAAGAGGTTGCCCGTCGCTGGAACCTCTATTGTAACTTGTTTCATCACCCCCTGCTGGAAGACCCTACTTCGACAGTAGAAGGCGCGAAAGTGGGGGAGGGTGAAGGAGCCATAAACGGATCAGATTGAGGAACAAAAACAGCAACGTGAGCAGGAGGAGAAATAACAGCCACGGGAGCAGAAGCATCAAAGGGTGCAATAGAAGGAATTTCCTTAGGAGCAGGGGGAGAGAAAATAGCAAGGGGAGCTTCATCAGAAATGGTACCAAAACCTTAACGGAACAGGAGGTCAATGTATTCACGAACAGGAGAGGGAGTTGCATCCTCGGGGGCTGAAAGTTCGGATTCAGGCACGGGAGGATCAGCAACGGGTGCAGACTCGTTGTCAGAGACCACCCTCCTCCTACGTGACATGTGGACCAACGAACCCTCATTTTCCTCTTCCTCCTCTAAGGTCCTGGACCCACTTGCTTTTCTCTTCGACGAGGAGGAACCAACAATGGTTTCCTGGGCCTTTCCCAGGAACAACCTTGAAGCGGACATCGCCGCAATAGAAATTCCACAAGCAGGAAACCCTAACAAATGAAAGGGATCAGATAAAGCTCAAAAAGGGAAGTAAAAACAAAACTTCACTTACTGTGGGTCTTAACCTTCCAACCAAACCTCCCAGAGAGGTACTTCCACGAACGTTCTTCTAAAGGAGCAATCAACAATAGTTTTTATACCCAATCATGGAAATCAGAGACATTCTCAACGGTTCCCATGGTTGCTGCAAAGGAAAAAAGAAACAGTCGTGGAACTGATAATTTATCAAAAGAAAAGGAAAGGAAAGTGAGCAAAATTGTACTCACGTGCAAGATTCCACTTCTCGGGGAAGGGGAGATTTTCTTCACCTACTAAACCCGCAGTAGGGACAGCAACATACCGGACATACCACCCTCTATCCTTGTCATCATTTGGAGTAACTAACACCCTTTTACTCCTAGTCGCGAGAGTAAACACTCCTTGACGGAAAAGCATTAGAGAATAAAGGTGAATAAGATGATGAAAGGTAAAGGGTAAGGAAGCTAAATTGGCCAAATACCTAAAGCACGCGACTACTCTCCAAACGAGAGGACCGACTTGTCCTAGAATTTTTTTGAAGAATCGACAAAACTCGATAATAATAGGGTCGATGGGAGGCTTGAATCCTAATGTGAAGGGATAGGTATAAACAAAAGAGTACTCGGTCCTGTAAGATATTATCCTTTGGTTATCATTGGGAACAACAACAGGAAAATCAAGCTTTCAAAAACAATCACTGCGTACAAGAGACACCAAGCCCTCTGTTATTTGGGTAGGATAAAGGTCGGAACTGTCATGCGAAGACATTGAAGAAAGTTGTTCACTCATGGCCTGACTATCCTTGGCGAAAGAAAACTCTGCAGGTATAATTTCATCGACCCTCAGCTCGCGAAGCGGTTCACTATGTTCTCTACTCTTTGATGAAGATCTAGAAGCCCTAGCCTTGAAGAAGATAAAGAAACATAAGACCTAGAAGAAGATGGGGGAGTAACATGAGAAGAAGAAGCACCCTTGGAAGGAGTAGAACCTAAGCTCCTAAGCCTACCGCCTCTCCTACTCCTTGTTGGAGCAGAAGAGGGAGTCAATTCATCTACATAAATGACTTTCTTATATTGTTGGTTTGAAGAAGACATATTTACGAAGAATGAAGAATTAACAAATAAAGAAAGAAGGTCGAAAGTTTTTCGTGAAAGTAAAGAAATAAAAGGGGGTATTTATACTCGAAGGCAACCGTAAAAAAAATGGAAAAATAGTGATGTGAAAGTCATAATTCAAGCTTTCACTTCGTGACTGATGCAGCCGCAAAAAGCCCTAAAAGGCGCTGAGTAATTGCAGAACCAACCCGGAAATGCCACATGGCACGAGCATTAAATGGAAGTGACAAGTGATGCATACATTCAGAGATGGATGCAATGGTATGAGTGAAGCGGCGGCAAAATATTTCCGCCATAAATGAGTATCCACTTACCAAATATTAATCGATAAATAAATGGTAAGTGGGGGGACTATCTGTACTGGTAAAAATGAGCTTCACACGTGTAACAATTATGATGACTCAGCAATCTATGTGGAGCAACGATAACATGACAACTGGATAAAACTCTATAAAGAGGTACGAGATAAAAAGGAACGGAATAGCATACCCACAGGATCATCAGATATGGGAATCCCAACCTAACTGGGAAGATAAAGAGGCACAGTCAGAATGAATCAAGGCGAAATACAGGGCAGATTCAGGATCTTCAATTAATGAGCCAAACATTACATAATCTTCACGCAACAGTTACGATTAATCATTGTAACGTTACATTAATGCCATATTAGTCATTAATTCTCAATCACTTTAAAGAGTAGATGTTATATTAAGAAATTCCCTATAAAGGGAGTAAAATATAACTTGTAAGGACACGTTGGAACCACTATTGAAATATACTTACTTTCTGTGCATCTTTATTGCTTTCTATTTACGAATTTACTTACAATTATTCATTCTCTTGGTTATCAGAAACCCGTGTTCTTCTTAAAATAGCTTTGGCCGAGAATCTCATTCTTTGGTTAAACAATCTTTTGTTTTTCTTTCTATTGTATCCTATCTTGCTTTTTAGAAGATTTGTTTTAGGAAACCCAAAATCATAAATCATCCGTGTTTGTGTTATGACTAGTGTTAGTCATAAGTTAAAGTATTTGTAACTAGTGAGTAACAAAGTGGCTTGTAGTAAGTGTATTACAAGTTAGTGTGTTAAAGTCTTTGTAAGAGAGTCATTACAAAGTGGCTTGTAATAGTTGAGGTTACAAGTTAGTAAAGTTGAAATCCTACTAGTGTAGGTCGTGATTTTTGTCCCCTTGAGTTGGGATTTTTCCACGTAAAAATCATGTGCCTCTCTTACTTATTGTCTCTATAGATAACTCTGAGGGATCTGGTAAAGGAATGGGTCTCTTTACAGTTGGTGGACTCATATAAACTATCAATTGGTATCAGAGCAGGTTCTTTTTAAAAGGTTAACACCTAGAAAGGATCTCTAATGGCTGCTCGACCAAACTTTGAAGAAGGACAATCAACATACCGACCTCCTAGATTCAATGGTCAGTACTACGGATGGTGGAAGACTCGTATTCATGACTTTATAATGGCTGAAGATTTTGAACTGTGGGATGTTATTTTTTACGGTCCATATGTTCCCATGAAGAAGGTTGGAGAAGAGGGTATAATGGTGTCCAAGACCAGAAAGGAATACAGTGACATTGATAGGAAGGCTGTGGAGAAGAACTTTCGTGCCAAGAAAATCTTAGTATGTGGTATAGGAACTGATGAGTACAATAGAATCTCAGCTTGCCAATCAGCAAAGGAGATATGGGAAGCTTTGCAAACTGAAGATGAAGGAACAACTTAGGTTAAGCAGTCCAAGATCGACATGCTCACCACTGAGTACGAGTTCTTTCAAATGAAGGATGATGAGTCTATACAAGACATGCACACTAGATTCACATCCATTATAAATGAGATCCACTCACTAGGAGAGATAATCCCTAGAAATAAGCTGGTACGGAAAGTTCTCAGTGTCCTACCTGGTTCTTGGGAAAGCAAGGTGAATGCTATTATTGAAGCCAAGGATCTACAAACTCTAACCATGGACGAGCTTATTGGAAATCTGAAGACATACGAGATGAAGAAGAAGAAAGACAGTGAAAGATGAGAACCAAAGAAGGAGAAGACCTTGTTCTCAAGGCTGAAGACAATGACTCAAGTGAAGAAGATAGTGACATAGCCTATCTCACTAAGAGATTTCAAAAGTTGGTTCGAAGAAATGGTGGTATACCAAGGAGAGGCAGTTCAAGTAAACCAAGGAACTATGATTTGTGCCACAAATGTGGAAAGTCAGGGCACTTCATCAAAGACTGTCCACTTCTGAAGCAGGAGCCCTGCAAGCACAACTCTGACAAAATGGTAAAAAGGAACCAGGTTCCTGACAAACGATTCAGTCGAAAAAGTGCAGCTGACAATGTTGTGAAGCAAGCTCTTGCAGCTTGGGGAGATTCCCCCAGTGAATCAGAAGAGGAACCAGATGTAGGAAACAATTCCATGATGGCAGTAGAGAACGAAGTCAAGGAATATGATTCAATGTTTGCTCTAATGGCTCAATCTTATGATGATGAAGAAGATGACGAGGATGAGGTAAATTTCAGGGATGTTCAGAGAAATCTGAAGTCCTACTCTTCTAAGAAATTAATGTCCTTAGCAAATGTTCTTATTGATGCTTACTACAGATTAGTTGATGATAAGGATGCCTTGACCATAGAACTAGGAGAAGCTGAACAATCTAGAGATGATCTAGTTGTTTGTGTAGTAGACTTGAAAGAGACCATAAGTGATCTTGAGAAAGAAAAAGAATCTCTAACTGGTAAAATAAATAGTGTAGAAAATGAAAGAGATGACTTGATGGTAGTGGTTGTGGAATTAAAGGAGACCATAAGCAACTTTGAGAAAGAAAAGAGAATGCTAGCTGAAAATACTAATAGTGAAGAAAATAAGAGAGATGACCTAACAGTAGTGGTGGTAGACTTGAAGGAAACGGTGGAGAACCTGAGCAATGAAAAGAACACTCTAGCTGAAAAAATAAATGTTGTTGAGCAAGAAAGAGATGACCTTTTGGTGGTAATCACAGACCTAGAGGAAACAATTGAGGGACTCAAATTAGAACATAGGCTTGTGAGTATAGAGAAACGGAAGGAAGTAGCTAGTGAGACACACATTAAGCTTGAAAAAGAATTAAATAATGTGAAAAACAGTTTGGGTTGTGAGCTTGAGAAAAACAAGCAACTTCAAGCTGAATTAGTTAAACTAAAAGTTGATCTTGAGAAATCACTGAAATGGACCTGGTCCACAGATGGTGTTACTTCCATGTACCTTAATAACAGATGAAACAGGCAGGGAATTGGGTTCCAAAAGGAGAAAATTCCTTACAACCCTCACAGCAAGTATGTCACTGTTCCAGACAACTGGCTCTGTACCCACTGTGGGAACAATGGGCACTTCAAAGAAAACTGCCCTGCCAGGGTTCAATCTGTTCAGAAAAACAAAGTGTTTGTTGACAAAGTGACTGCTAAAAAGGGACCAGGTCCCACAAAGAAAAATCGACTCTTGCATGCATGGACTAGAAGAGCTCTTGTTCACCCTTTTCCTCATTACAAGGGACCCAAACTTGTTTGGGTTCCTAAATCTAACCCCTAATTTATGTGTGCAGGGACCAGTGATAGGATTAGGACTACAATGGATCATGGATAGTGGATGCTCAAAACACATGACTGAAAACACCATGGATTTTCTCTCACTGAAAGCCCTGCAATGAGGAGATGTATCCTTTGGCAATGGAAAAAAGGGGTACATTCTTAGATTTGGAAGGGTTGGAAGGTCTCTTTTGCACTCAATTGAGAACGTGTACTATGTAGATGGGTTGAAGTACAGTCTCTTGAGTGTCTCTCAAATTTGTGATAATGGGAACAAAATGGAATTATTGTCCAAAGTATGCACGATTACCGGTCTGGTAACTGGTGAAGTGGTTTTGATAGCTAAAAGACACAAGAATATCTATGTTGCTGACTTTGAATCTTTGGAAACTGGTGATATGAGTTGCTTAAAGGTAGTTGATGATGATGCAGAATTGTGGCACAGAATATTGGGACATGCAAGCTTTTCTCTCTTGAATAAATTGATACAGAAAGACCTGGTTCATGGTCTTCCCAATTCAAAGTTCAAGGAGCACAAAGTTTGTGACGCATGTGCCGAGGAAAACATGTGAAATCATCCTTTAAGACAAAGAAGGATGTTAGAACATCAAAACCTCTCGAAATTCTTCACATGGATCTGTGTGGTCCTATGAGAATTCTATGCAGAGGTGGAAAGAAGTACATCTTTGTGATTGTGGATGACTATTCAAGATTCACTTGGACACTGTTTCTTAGAGCAAAACATGAGACTTTTGAAGTATTTGTGGCCTTTGTCAAGAAAATCCAAGTGAAGATGGAATTGAAGGTAGCTTGCATCAGATCTGATCATGGAACAGAATTTGACAATGCCAAATTTGATGATTTATGCAATAAAAATGGGATCACTCATAATTTCTCAGCTCCAAGGACCCCTCAGCAAAATGGTGTGGTGGAAAGAAAGAACAGAACTCTAGAAGACATGGCACGGACAATGCTCATTGACAGTGGAATTGCTTAAAAATTATGGGCTGAAGCAATCAACACTGCGTGTTATTTGGTGAACAGGTGCATGATCGGGTCCTTCTTAAACAAAACCCCCTATGAGCTGCTCAATGGAAGAAAGCCAAAAATAACACATCTGAGAACCTTTGGATGCAAATGTTATGTTCTGAACAACAGGAAGGACCATCTTGGAAAATTTGATGCAAAAAGTGATGAAGGAATATTTCTAGGATACTCTTCTCAAAGCCAGGCATACAAAGTCTACAACAAAAGGACACAATATGTGGAAGGAAGTGTTCATATGATATTCAATGAGACACCTTCTTCAAACAAATAAGGAGATGGTGATGATCAGGACAATGAACCACTCTTGGTTCCTAGAGAAATATCTGATGCCTTAAATGGCAAAGCTCACATGATGAGTCAGATGAAGGAAACTAGTGAAGATAATGCAACTTCCTCGTCAACTTCACATGATGAACCTGGTACTCTAATTACAACCAACTGAAGCTGAAGAAAGAGTTGGGGATGTTGTGCAAGGCACTCGACATGTAGCTGAACGAGGAATGCAAGGAAACTCTTTTGATCTACCTAGTTCCTCCACCAATCAAATCCAAGTCCCAAATTGGAAACACAGAAGCTCTCATCCCCTTGTTAACATAATCACTCCCCTTGACTCTATAGTTCAAACTCGATCCAAAACCAGAAACTCCCTAGCTTTTTCAGCCTTTTTATCCCAAATAGAACCAAAAAAGATCAAGGAAGCCCTGAAGGATGCAGACTGGATTATTGCTATGCAAGAGGAGCTGCATCAGTTTGAGAGAAACAAGGTCTGGCACCTGGTACCTAGACCCTCTGATAGAACCATCATAGGAACCAGGTGGGTGTTCAGGAATAAGCTGGATGAAAATGGAAACACCACAAGGAACAAAGCAAGGCTTGTTGTTCAAGGCTACAATATGGAGGAAGGGATTGACTATGATGAGACGTTTTCCCCTGTTGCTCGTATGGAAGCCATCCGGGTCCTCATTACCTTTGCATCACATATGGAATTCACCTTGTTCCAGATGGATGTGAAGAGTGCCTTTTTGAATGGTTTTCTTAAGGAGGAAGTTTATGTTAAGAAACCTCCGGGCTTTGAAAGTCATGTGCATCCTGAACATGTATTAAAATTAGATAAGGCTCTATACGGATTGAAGCAAGCCCCTAGAGCTTGGTATGAGAGACTATCGAAGTTTGTTTTGGACAATGGGTTTACTCGAGGGAAGATTGACAATAAACTGTTTCTGAAGAAACGGGGGAGGAACCTGCTCATTGTTCAGGTCTAGGTGGATGACATCATATTTGGGGGTACAGCAGATTCACTATGCAAGGAATTTGCCAAACTCATGGGAAGTGAGTTCGAAATGAGTATGATGGAGGAACTGAACTTCTTCCTGGGTCTTCAAGTGAAGCAGTCCACGAAGGGAACATGCATTAGTCAGCAGAAGTACATCAAGGAACTTCTAAAAAGGTTCGACATGGAGGAATCAAAGGTGATCGACACTCCTATTGCAGTTGCAACCAAGATTGACATGGATGATTCTGGATCACCTGTGAACCAAACCATGTACAGGGGGATCATTCGATCTCTACTCTACCTCACTGCAAGCAGACCAGACATTGTATTCAGTGTGGAGTTGTGTGCAAGATTTCAGTCGAATCCTAAAGAGTCTCATCTGAAGGCAGCCAAAAGAATTCTACGATATCTCAAGGGCACACAAGACCTGATTCTGTACTATCCTTCAGGTGACAATTTTAACCTGGTTGGTTATGCTGACGCTGATTATAGAGGTTATCTGGTGGATAGGAAAAGCACTTCTGGAATGGCCCATTTCCTTGGATCATGCCTAATCTCTTGGGGTACAAGGAAGCAAAACTCAATGGCTCTCTCAACAACTGAAGCAGAATATGTTGCAATTGCATCTTGTTGTGCTCAGCTACTGTGAATCAAGCAACAATTGGAAGATTTTGGGGTATATATTGATTGTGTGACACTTCTGTGTGACAACACCAGTTCTCTCAACATGGAAAAGAACCCAGTTCAGCACAAAAGAACCAAGCACATTGATGTGAGACATCATTTTCTCAGAGATAATGTTGAAAAGGGGCATATCTGCATGAAGTTTTGCTGCACTGAAGATTAAATTGCAGATATCTTCACCAAGGCCCTAAGCAGGGAACACTTTGAGAGAAACAGGATGGCATCGGGGCTGATGAAACCTAACTGAGTACCTAGTCCTCCTTCATTAGCCATGAGAGTCACACTCGGGTAGAGTTAGATAAATTGTTTTCTGACCAAGCTTAACACACATCAATATCGTTGCAGGTAGACACGCATGGTGATTATAGAAGTTAAAGGTACGATGTTATACTGCAAAAGGAAGCTGGAAAACGTTTTCAAAAACAGGTACGGGACCTGGTTCCTGTGCCACAGGTTAGTAGTTATGTGTTTTCTTATGTTGTTCTCAAAAGACAACAAATTAAATACTACTGCCATATCATCCGACTTTTCAGAGTCTGTGTCTATCACGTCCCATCTCTCAAATCCTTTCACTTCTCCTACACGTTTCATTTTCCAAAAAAAACCTACCGTCGTTTTCTTTTTGAACTCGTTCCTCTTCCCTCCTCTTTATTGCTCTTCCTTTTTATAAAACCCCCTCATCTCTAACTACTCAACACTATATTTTCACATCACCTCTCTGCAAATCGTATTTCCACCTGACCTTTGTGTGTTTATCTCTCCAATGGCTAACGAAAACCCATCTTCTCCATCCCCTACCACTAACTCCACTCCCACTTCACCTGAAGTTCAGTCCTCTATCATCCCAGATGTCTTCGTACCCACACCAGTTTCCCCTTCATCACCAGCCAATACTTCTCTCTCTTCAAAACCTACAGATCATATTCCTTCTGAACAACCCAAAGAAACCCTAGAAAATGATACTCCTTAGGCCTCAAAAGTCTCCAGAAAAATTGCTCCCATGGAGTCTCCCGAAAATAGGCGGCCAAAAACATCATGGCCATTGCCGCTGAGAGTCTCACTTCTGAAGGAGCCTCTTCCCTTCCTGAGCCTCAGGGGGAAGAACCTCCATTCTTAGGAGATGAGGGGACCATGGTGTTGTTCGAGTCTCCTGTTCATGACACTGTGAAGGACAAACCTGCTGAGGAACCTATTTTTCCTTCAGCATACACAAACCAAGAACCCATCTTCTACACAAAACCCTTGGAATCTATTCCTCCTCTTTCTGTGCCTTTCCACGAGGACGATGAGGATGAAATGATCCTCAGTGATCATTTCAAAATCCGTAAGCAAGTGGATACTCTTGAGTCCTCCTCCAAGCAACCCTCCACTCGGTTGCAAAAGAAAGAGGCTCTCAAATCTGCCCTGGAAAAGAGCAAGAAAAGCCTTAAGAAGAAGAAGAAGAAGAAGAAGAAGAAGAAGAAGAAGAAGAAGAAGAAGAAGAAGAAGAAGAAGAAGAAGAAGAAGAAGAAGAAGAAGAAGAAGAAGAAGAAGAAGAAGAAGAAGAAGAAGAAGAAGAAGAGATTGATGAAGCAAGGGAAAGTAGTAGCGGATAAGAATATTCCTTTGGTTGAAGCGGATGAGGATGCATAAGAGGAACCAAGTTCCTTAGTAAAAAGATCATCCAAACCTCAGAAGTATGTGGTTGGAACTTCTGAAGAAGTTGTGAAAACACAATGTGTAACACCTGTGAAAAGTGGTGGAAAGCTCAAACGGGTTGTAGTTGATGAAGTAGTTACCAAGGAGTTGACTGAAGACATGTCTGTGGGAGTTGAGTGTACCAAAAGGAAGTCTGTTAAAAATTTGGGGAAGAGAAAAAGGGAAACTGTTAGGGGACCAGGTTCGCTGAAGACAATACCTAGTGACAGTGGAATTTGGTGAGAGAAGTTGCGAAGTCAAAAGGTGTTGGGGGGTCGGATGTTTGACCCAGAAATATCTGAGATGGCTGGGATGCGGCAGATTATGGAAATTGTGGAGTTCCAGAAGTGGTACCGCTTGTTTAATGTGGATGTGTCAAAGGTGTACGAAGATGCCGTGCAGAACTTTTATGCCTCTTTCTTCACTACTGCAGGAAATCGTATTCGCGTTTTGGTTAATGGGGTCGATATAGTGTTTGATGATGATGCTTTAGGGAATGCACTCCAGGTTCCATTTGAGGGGATGTCTACTGTCAAGAGTTCTTGTACGGGAGTCTTTAGGAGGGCCATTATGAAATAAGGGACGATCCAGCAAGGGGAACGGGTCCATAAGAAAGCACTACTCCCAACTTATCAGCTTCTCTTTGAGTTGGTTAACAAAGTGCTCTTACCCCGTGTTGAGAGAAGGTCCATTGCCTCCAGGTCCGATTTGGTGTTGATGGAGGCGCTTGATTCGTTCAAGCCTATCAATTTGCCTGCAATCATGATAGAACATATGCAAAAAGTGGTGAATTTTAAATAAGGCAATCATGGGCTCCCGTATGGTTTCCTACTTACTCGTGTGCTTGAATTCTACAAGGTGCCTCTGGAAAACCCACGAGTAGGAACCCGCAAGCAGACCTTTTCAAAGACAACTTTGGATGAGTGTGAATGCTTAGAGAGGGTTGGGGGTAGCACTTCGACTATCTCTCAACTGATCACTGCTCAGAATGCTGCCAATGAAGTGATCAGGAGGTTGAAGGCTCAAAATGCTATACTGGAGACTCAGCTGAGTCAATATGTTGGGGCACCTGGTTCTGTTGCTTCTTTTAATGAGGATGTTGCCCGCTTGACCAAGGAAAATGTTGAGCTTATGCAGTAGGTGGAGAACCTACGGGAGAAACTTCTCGAGGAACAAATGTCTGGAAACGCCCGCATGTACCTGGTCCTCAAAACCCTGGTTGCCTCCTCCTCCAAGCCTTCCTCTTCTAGTGCCCCTTAGGTTCCCGTCAGTGTCCAGTCTTCTTATGTTTCTGATGATTGTGGTTGGTGGTTTCTGTTTTTTTTTTGTTGGCATATTGGATTTCACCGTACTGCTCTCGTTGTAACAGTCCTATAAAGTCTTTGCTTTCATGCAAAGACTTCTATGTTTTAAATAGATTTGTTATTAATGAATCAGTTTCCTTATGTTAACTATGATGCCTGCTTCCTTTTCTTTCTGTTTTCCACCATGTTGTGTGCACACATGAGGCATGAGTTAGCTGTGTTAGACTTCTTTACGCTTTCTATCTCTTTGTGACCTTTTATGATGCCAAAAAGGGGGGAAACAATTGATGGAAGGGATTAAGGGGGAAGCACAGAAACAGGGGGAACAATATGGGTTCTTGGTACTTTATCTGGTTAAGTTAGAATATATACCTGGTCATCAATTTTAAAAGTTTGTCATCATCAAAAAGGGGGAAATTGATGGGTTAGTCTTATGTTTTGATGATCTAACAAACTTTCTGTAAAGAACAAGATAAAGGACCTGATGCGTATCCGGTATAACTAGTCTGCATGAACTTAAAGAAATCTAGGCAGTGTACGTTGGGACTCACAAGGATTAGTTTAGGGACCTGATCCCTTGCCATTCCTCTGACTGAGGTACAAGTCAACTCTACAGCTGGAAAGCAGTGGAAAAAAGTGACTGCCTGCAACTGTGCACGCTACAGTGCAAAAACAATGCAGCAGTCACTTCCCATTGGTTGTAGTGTGTACCAACTAAGTATGGACATCATTCTTGGGATTTCTTTGAAGTATAATATCTTGGTGCAAGCAAACAAGATATTCACTTGAGCATTTACTAACGTTCTCTCAAGCATTGAATATCTACTCTTGTATTGAAGGCTCGAGCGTGTCAAGAACAAGAAGACAACTCCACTAAGACGGACCAGTTTTATTACGTGTTCTTATGTGTCCTTAGTTGAGTTGTAATATTGTGTTTTCTTTCTATTATATCTTATCTTGGTTTTTAGAAGCTTTATATAGGAAACCCAAAATCATAAACCATCTGTGTTTGTGTTCTGACTAGTGTTAGTCATAAGTTAAAGTCTTTGTAACTAGTGAGTAACAAAGTGTCTTGTAATAAGTGTATTGCAAGTTAGCGTGTTAAAGTCTTTGTAAGATATTCATAAAGTGGCTTGTAATAGTTGAGGTTACAAGTTAGTGAAGTTGAAATCCTACCAGTGTAGGTCGTGGTTTTTGTCCCCTTGAATTTGGATTTTTCCACATAAAAATCTTGTGCCTCTCTTACTTATTGTCTCTATAGATAACTCTGAGGGAACTAGTAAAGGACCAAGTCTCTTTATAGTTGGTGGACTCATATAAACTATCATTCGTTATCGTCCTTTTCTTTTCAACTTTGTTTAGATATTTTAAATATATCAAATAAAACGTTTCGAAGAGTACAATATCATACCCTTGAATAATGGTATATATATATTCCTAGAAAAGCAAAAGGCAATTCTGAACTAACATGAAGCAACAAAATTTCTTATTGAATAGCTAGTTTCGGAGTGGCTCACTAGGTTGTTCAACGTCATTTTTAGGACGAACAAGATGCCCGATGAATGGAGGTGGAGTACAATGATTTTGTTGTATAAAAACAAGGGTGATATCCAAAGTTGCAATAATTATAGGGGGATTAAGTTGCTTAGCCATACGAAAAAAGTTTGAGAGAGGTTGGTTGAAGTGAGGGTGAGGACCAGTGTGTCCATTTCTGAGAACCAGTTCGGTTTCATGACGGGGAGTTCGACTATGAAAGTCATTCACCTTGTGAGGAGATTGGCGAAGCGGTATAGAGAGATGAATAAGGACTTGCACATGGTGTTCATTGACCTAGAGAAAGCATATGACAAAGTTCCGCGAGAGGTTCTCTGGCGATGCTTGGAGGCTAAAGATGTACCAGTAGCCTACATTAGGGTGATTAAGGACATGTATGATGGAGCTAAGACTAGGGTTAGGACAGCGAGATCTTACTCGGAACACTTTCCAGTTGTGATGGGGTTGCATCAAGTATCAGCTCTTAGTCCATTCATATTTTCCTTGGCGATGGACGCTTTGACGAGACACATTCAAGGTGAGGTGCCATGGCGTATGGTATTTGTTGATGACATAGTCTTAATTGATGAGACACGGGGTGGTGTTCATGAGAGGTTGGAGGTTTGGAGGCAGACCTTGGAGTCTAAGGATTTCAAGTTGAGCAGGACCAAGACGGAATACTTGGAGTGCAAATTTAGAAACGGTACCGAGGAAGAGGATATGTATGTGAGGCTTGATACGCAAGTCATCCCCAAGAGAGGTAGTTTCAAGTACCTTGGATCTATAATACACGGTAATAGGGAGATTGATGAAGATGTCATGAATCGTATCAGAGCAGGATGGATGAAGTGAAGGCTCGCTTCCAGTGTCTTGTGTGATAAAAATGTGTCGTTGAGACTTATAGGTAAGTTCTACAAGGTTGTAGTTAGACTGACTATGTTGTATGAAGCAGGGTGTTGTCCTGTCAAGAATTCTCATACCTAGAAGCTAAAAGTAGTAGAGATGAGGATGTTAATGTGGATGTGTGGGCATACCGGGATAGATAAGATTAGGAATGAAGTTATCCGGGAAAATATTCCGGGCATGTTAAGAAGAGAAGTATAGAAGCCCCAGTTAGAAGGTGCGAGAGGCTAGCCTTGGTGGGTAGCAGGAGGGGTAGAGGTATGTGATGGGTTTATAGTACCTTAGCTTTATGTTTTGATGATCTAACAAACTTATTGTCAAGAACCAGATAAGGAACCTGATACATACTTGGTACACAACTCAAACATCGGACTCAAGCTAATGAGAGTTGCTATGGCTTCAGAAGATAAATAATCAACTCAGGGACATGATCCCCTTGGGTTCCCCTGGCAATAGTACGAAGTCAACTCTCCACAGCTGGAAAGTGACTGCCTGCATTGTACATCCAAACAGTACTGCACAATGCAGCAGTCACTTCCATTGGGAAGGACCTTGTACCAACCATGTGATTACATCATTCAAGTGATGTCATCCAAGTTGGATTAGCAATTAACACTACAACAAAACATCACTTGAACACTTGAGAATTCAATTCAATCACTCCAAGCATCTAATAATCAAGCATTCAATTCTCAAGTGCATCAAGAACAAAGTACAATACTACTACGGACCAGTTCCTATAGCAAGTCTCTGTATGTCCTTAGTTGAGTTGTAACTTTGTAATTATTCTTCATTGTAATTCCTACCTTGTTAATCTAGAAGCATTAATTAGGAACTCTTTGTAAATCATAAACCTTAGTGTTTGCGTCGTGACTAGAGTTAGTCATGAGTTGAAGTCTTTGTAATAGGTGTATTGCAAAGTGGCTTGTAATAGGTGTATTATAAGTTAGTGAGGGATTAGGAGTTTGATTCCCAAGTTGCATAGGTTGTAATCAATAAGTTTCTCATAGTGAAGTTAAAATCCTACTAGTGTAGGTCGTGGTTTGTTTATCCCCTTGAGCGGGGATTTTTCCACGTAAAATCCCTTGTGTCATTTACTTACTCTTGCATTAGCTTATTCTATGGAAACTGTTATAGGACCTAGTCTCTATACAGTTTGGTGGACTCATATATCCTATCAATTGGTATCAGAGCAGGTTCTTTCTATCATGTTAACACCTAGAAAGGATCCTCATGGCTGCTCCATCAAACTTTGAAGAGGGTCAGTCCACTTACAGACCACCTAGGTTTAATGGCCAATATTATGTGTGGTGGAAAACAAGGATGCATGACTCCATCATGGCTGAAGAATCCGAGCTATGGGGTGTCATATGTGATGGTCCATCTGTTCCAACAAAAAAGGTCGGAGATCCCGCTGTGACAGTGCCCAAGACGAGGAAAGAGTTCAACGATGCTGACAGGAAAACTGTGGATAAAAAATTTCGTGCCAAGAAATTTTTTGTGTGTGGTATAGGTCCTGATGAATACAACAGGATCTCAGCTTGTCAATCCGCAAAAGAGATATGGGAAGCTTTAAAAACAACACACGAAGGAACCACTTAAGTAAAGCAATCTAAGATCGACATGATCACCACTGAGTATGAGCTCTTTAGAATGAAGGATGATGAATCCATTCAAGATATGCACACGGGATTCACTTCCATCCTAAATGAGCTACACTCTCTTGGTGAAATCATTCCAAAGAACAAGCTTGTGAGGAAGATTCTTAGTGTTCTAACTGAGAAAATTGCTAATGTAGAACACGAAAGAGATGATTTGATGGTGGTAGTGGTTGACTTAAAAGAAACCATTGAAAATTTCAGTAAAGAAAAAGATGCCTTAGTGGAGAAAGTTGCTACCATAGAGCAAGAAAGAGATGACCTCTTAGTGGTGATTGTGAACTTAAAGGAAACAATAGAGGAACTCAAAGCTGAATGTAAGCCTGGGAATTCTGAAAAAGGAAAAGAAGTTGCTAGTGAGGCACATATTAAACTTGAAAAAAGTTAAATGCTGTAAAAACTAGTTTGTGTGCTGAACTTGAAAAAAATAGACTACTTCAAGCAGAACTAGAAAGAGTAAAAAGTGATCTTGAGAAGTCTCTTAAGTGGACCTGGTTCTCGGATGATATTACTGCCATGTACGCTAACAATGGTGTAAACAAGAAGAGAATAGGGTTTTAAAGGGAGAGAACTCCTTATAACCCTCATAGCAAGTACGTTATTGTGCCTGATAATTGGTTGTGTACCCACTGTGGGAACAATGGGCATTTCAAAGAAAATTGTCAAGCCAGGGTTCAATCTCTTCAGAAAAACAAAGTTTTTACTGAAAGAGTAACTGCTGAAAGGGGACCAGGTGCCACTCATAAAAAGCGCATGTTATCTGCATGGACTAGAAGAGAACTTATTCATCCCTTTCCTTATTACAAGGTAACCAAACTTGTTTGGGTTCCTAAATATAACCCTTGATTTCCTTGTGCAGGGAACAATGAAAGGAAGCAGTCAACAATGGTTCAGGGACAGTAGATGCTCAAAGCACATGACTGGGAATACCATGGACTTTATTTCACTAAAAGCCATGCAATGAGGGAGTGTATCCTTTGGAAATGTGAAAAAGGGGTACATTCTTAGTGTTGGAAAAATTAGAAAATCACTCACTTACTCAATTAAGAATGTGTAGTATGTCAATGGTCTTAAGTAAAATCTCTTGAGTGTTTCTCAAATATGTGATAAAGGAAATAAGGTGGAGTTCTTGTCAAAGATATGCACAGTTACAAATCTAGTAACTAGTGAAGTGGTACTTGTGGCCAAAAGATACAAGAACATCTACATTGGTGATTTCGAGCCCCTACAAAGCGGTGATCTGAGCTGCTTGAAAGCAGTTGATGATGATGCTGGACTGTGGCACAGAAGGATGGGGCATACAAACTTCTCTTTACTGAATAAGCTGGTCCAGAAGGACCTGGTTTTTGGTCTGCCCAAGTCAAAGTACAAAGAGCACAAAGTTTGTGATGCTCGCGCTAGAGGAAAGCATGTGAAATCCTCATTAAAGCCAAAGAATGATGTCAACACCTCAAACCACTTGATCTCCTTCATATGGATCTATGTGGCCCTATGAGAGTGCCAAGAAGGGAAGGAAAAAGATACATTTTTGTGATAGTGGATGACTATTCCAGATTCATTTGGACTCTGTTCCTCCGAACAAAAGATGAGACTTTTGAAGTTTTTGTAGCCTTTGTGAAGAAGATTCAAGTAAAGATGGAATCGAAAGTAGTAGCATGAATTAGAACAGATCATGGAACATAACTTGACAATGCAAGTTCGATGAATTCTGCAACGAGAATGGCATCACCCACAACTTCTCAACCCTAAGAACTCCACATCAAAATAGAGTTGTGGAAAGGAAGAACCAAACTCTTGAACATAAGGCAAGGACAATGCTAATCGATAGGGGGATTGCTAAGAACTTCTGGGCAGATGCTATCGATACTGCCTGCTACTTGGTGAACAGGTGCATGATCAGGTCTCTCTTGAACAAAACTCTCTATGAGTTGCTGAATGGAAGGAATCCCAAGATGACTCACTTAAGAACATTTGGGTGCAAATGTTATGTCCTAAACAATGGAAAGGATCAGCTTGGAAAATTTGATGCCAAGAGTGATGAAGGAATATTTCTGGGGTATTTGTAACGACCCGGTCTGTCATTACGTATAACCTGCATTATAATTACTATCATTGACTTGTTATAGGTTGGTTATACTATTATTGATGTGTTAGAGTTGGTAGGCTTGAAATCAGAATGGTTGTAGTGAGAGTTTAGTCACTTAGTCTTTAAAAATAGCCTTAAAGTTGGAAAAGTCAACTAAGAGTTGACTTATTGGTAAATGACCTCAGAATGTAGATTTTATGGCTCGAATAGCTGCGTTAGGTGATTTGGGATTTAGGAGTATGTTCAGAATATTTTTGTGATGTCTGGTGTAGAATTAGGCTTGAATTGGCGAAAGTTAATTTTTGGTGATTTCCGGTCGGCAGTGAAAAATAGGCTATCGGGGTCGGAATGGAATTCTGACAGTTGGAACAGGTTTGTAATGTCATTTTGGATATGTCTGCAAAGTTTCAGACCAATCGGAGTTATTTTGTATAGTTTCAGCATCGTTGGTGGATTTTAGAAATTTCAAGGTTCTTAGGCTTGAATCCGATGTGATTTTGGTATTTTGAGGTTATATTTAGTGTTTTGAGAGTGCAACTAAGTTTGGATGATCATATGTGATGTGTTGATATATTTGGTTGGGGTCCCGAGGGGCTCGGGATTGATTCGGATGGTTAATGCGAAGTTTGGAACTTGAAATATGCAGTTTCAGCTGCTGGTGCTGGTGTAACCGCACCTGCGAAAGTTTGACCGCATGTGCGGGCCCGCAGGAGCGAGCCAAGCTCCGCAGATGCAAAGTTGGGTGAGATGAGGGAATTTCGCAGGTGCGAGGTATTTTCCGCAGATGCAGAAGGACAAGCGCAGGTGCGGAGGCCGAGTTTTTGGGGGTCCTCCACAGGTGCGGACCTGGGACCGCAGGTGCGGGTTCGAAGGTGCGCTTAAGTGTCTGCAGGTGTGGAACCACTGTTCAGAAAATATATAAGCAAGGCTTCGCGAATTTTAACCCTTTTTCCACCATTGTTGTACGGGTTCCGAGGTTTTTGAGGGATTTTGAAGAGGGAAACGTTGGTGCATCATTGAGGTAAGATTTTTGGACTTAATAACTCGATTATAGGTGATTTAAGACTTTAATATCAGTGTAAATTCATGAAAATCAGTAGAAAAGGGGGAAGTTAGGGCTTGAGATTATGAGACCTTCAGGGGTCGATTTGAGGGGTCAAACGGACTCTAATTTTAGCGTTCTTTATATGTACGGACTCGTGTGATGATGATGAACATTTTGGTATAAAACAATTCTGAGTTCCGAGATGCGGGCCCGGGGGTCGGGTTTTGACAGATTTCGGGTTTTGTGCTTAAAATCGATATTTTTCAATTGGAATTCATTTCTTAAGCATAATTTGATGATAAAGGTCTGATCTTTATAGATTTGGAGTGCTCGGAGGTTGATACGAGAGGCAAGCGTATTGCGAAATAGTTTTCGGGCTAGTTTGAGGTAAGTAATGTCTTTAAATCCTGTCCTGAAGGTATGAAACCCCAGACTCTGCACCCTTTCACGGGTTTTGGAATACAAAGATTGGAACTTTGGAAATATATTCCCTATTTAAACAACTATTGAGTTGCAAAATCGATTTTAAAGCCTATGCTTAATAGTATTGATATATTTTTTATATGATTTGGGTTGTAAGCCATGTTTGGGGCCTAGTGCCGATCTATTTACCCCTTGGGGGATATTTACTATTTTCCTCATTGATATGTTATGATTTTCACTCAGTATTTTCTTGATAATTGTTTTGACACTCAGAAAATGAAACACTGTTTTTGGGTCGAGAACCCGGTATATTTATGGCCTGAAGGACAAGTTGAGAGTGTCTGACAGAGTGAGGCTGCGGGCATATATTGTGAGGATGTTATGATATGAGTGAGGCCGCGGGCCTATATTGTGAGTTATTTATTCCATGATGTGTCTTGTTATAGCGCTTGGGCTGTAGGAGCCCCTCCGGAGTCTGTACACACCCCCAGTGAGCGCAGGTACCTAATGAGTGATGTTGCCCGCGGGGCTGATACTGAGTGATTGTGAGGTTTCCTGATGGGCTAATATTGAGTGACTGTGAGGTTGCCTGATGGGCTGATACTGATGGAAATTGTTACGAGAAATGATTATGGCCCGAGGGGAAGATTTATGACGATTTTACTGAGTTTTTGAACTATAGGGTGAGGATGCCCAAGGTTTTCTGGATAAGTGCCAGAGGATATTGCATACTGCGGGTATTTTGGAGACCAGTGGGGTCTCGTTTGCTACATTTCAATTTGTTGGTGCTGCTTTCACTTGGTGGGAGTCATTCGAGAGGCGTAGGCTGGTTGGTTCAGCACCTCTTAAATGGCAGCAGTTCTCCATGATCTTTTTGGAGAAGTATGTTCCTCAGTCCCACAGAGAGGAGCAACGCAGATAGTTTGAGCAGTTGCGCCAAGGAGAGTTGTCAGTTACTCAGTACGAGATGAGGTTTTTCGAGTTGGCTAGACATGCTTCTGAGATTGTCCCTACTGACAGGGAGAGGATTAGGAGGTTTGTATATGGTCTTACTTATCAGCTTCAGATCTTGACCAGAGAGAGAGTGTCTGGAGCTACATTTGAGCAGGTTGTTGACATTGCTCGGGACATTGAGTCGATTCGTAGGCAGGATCGTGAGGAGAGGGAGGTCAAGAGGCCTCGGGGATCAGGTAGCTTCAGTGGTGCCCCTTCTAGAGGGCAGTTTCAGCACAGCAGAGGTCATCCATTCAGACCTCCACAGCCAATTCGCCCAACTTACAGTAGTGTATCTTCGGGGCAGGGTGCTCGCAGTTCTCATCAGGGACGTTCATCTTGTAGTGCCCTTCCAGCTCAGAGCTTCGCCCGAGCATCATCTTTTTAGGGTTCTTCTATGCATGGTTCAGCTGGTGGTTATCATGGTGGCTGGGGTCCTCTTCAGTTTTCATCTCCAGCTCCAGGTAGTTGTTATGAGTGTGGAGAGTTCGTACATGAGTGGAGGCAGAGTCCCCGTCGTCCTAGTAGTTCGTCTCAGCAGAGGGTTCATCCCTCGGCTTTAGCCCCAGTCACTTCACCACCTACCCAGGCAGCCATGGGTGGTGTTCAGGCAGCTAGGGGTGGTGGTCAGGCAGCTAGAGGCCGCCCTAGAGGGGGAGGTCGAGCAGGTGGAGGCCAGCCACATATTTATGCACTTTCGGCTAGGTCTGATGCTATGGCGTTAGATGTGATGATTACAGGTACTATTTCAGTTTGTCACAGTGATGCTTTGGCTTTATTTGACCCTGGTTCCACGTACTCTTATGTCTCATCCTATTTTGCTCATTTTCTGAATATGCCCTACGTCTATTCATGTTTCGACTCTGGTGGACGATATTATTATTGTGGACCGCGTGTTCCGATCGTGTCTTATATCTATTGGGAGTCTGGAGACCCGAGTGGACTTGATGTTACTCGGTATGGTTGATTTTGATGTGATTCTGGGCATGGATTGGTTATCCCCATGTCATGCGATTCTTGATTGTCACGCTAAGACCGTGACCCTAGCTATGCCCGGAGTTCCGAGAGTTGAGTGGAGAGGGTCTATAGAGTATGTACCTAGCAGAGTGATTTCTTATTTAGAGGCTCAGCGTATGGTTGACAAAGGGTGTGAATCTTATCTTGCTTTTGTGAGGGATGTTAGTAGTGAGACTCTATCTGTTGATTTTGTTCCTGTAGTCCGTGATTTTCCGGATGTATTCCTTGCAGACCTGCCAGGCATGCCGCCTGACAGGGATATTGACTTTTGTATTGACCTGGTGCCAGACACTCAGCCTATCTCTATCCCACCTTACCGCATGGCACCAGCGGAGTTGAAAGAACTGAAAGAGCAGCTTCAGGAACTCTTAGATAAGGGGTTCATTCGGCCTAGTATGTCACCTTGGGGTGAACCGGTGTTGTTCGTGAAAAAGAAAGATGGCTCCATGCGTATGTGTATTGATTATAAACAGCTGAATAAGGTTACGATAAAGAACTGGTATCCTTTGCCTCGTATTGATGACTTATTTGATCAGCTTCAGGGAGCTAAGATGTTCTCCAAGATTGACTTAAGTTCTGGGTATCATCAGCTGAAGATTCAGGATTCTGACATTCCGAATACTGCTTTCAGGACTAGATATGGTCATTATGAATTTCTGGTTATGTCATTTGGGTTGACCAATGCCCCATCCATGTTCATGTAATTGATGAACAGTGTGTTTCAGCCTTACCTTGATTCGTTCGTCATTGTGTTCATTGATGACATCCTGATTTATTCTCGTAGCCAGGAAGAGCATGCTCAGCACTTGAGGATTTTGTTACAGAGGTTGAGAGAGGAGAAGCGTTATGCAAAATTCTCCAAGTGTGAGTTTTGGCTTGGTTCAGTAGCTTTCTTAGGGAATGTGGTGTCTAGTGAGTGTCTTCAGGTTGACCCGAAGAAGATTGAGGCGGTGCAGAGTTGGCCCAGACCGTCCTCAGCTACTAAGATTAGGAGTTCCCTTGGTTTGGCGGGATATTACCGTCGCTTTGTGGAAGGATTCTCTTCTACTACTTCACCATTGACTAGATTGACCCAGAAGGGTACTCCATTCAGATGGTCGGATGAGTGTGAGGAGAGCTTTCAGAAGCTCAAGTCAGCATTGACCACAGCTCCGGTTTTGGTTTTGCCTACTGGTTTGGGTTCTTACACAGTCTGTTGTGATGCTTCTAGAGTTGGCTTGGGAGCGGTATTGATGTAGGACGGTAGGTTGATTGCCTACGCATCGAGACAGTTGAAGGTGCACGAGAAGAACTATCAAGTGCACGATCTTGAGTTAGCTGTCATTGTTCATGCCTTAAAGATTTGGCGTCATTACTTGTATGGGGTATAATGTGAGATTTTCACTGATCGTCGTAGCTTGCAGTATCTGCTGAGGCTGAAGGATGAATTTGCGGCAGAGGAGATGGTTAGAGCTTATCAAGGATTATATCTTACTATTTTGTATCACCCGGGAAAGGCCAATGTAGTGGCCGATGCCTTCAGTCGCTGAGCCGAGAGTTTGGGGAGTCTAGCATACATGTCAGCAGCAGAGCGACCTTTAGAACTTGATGTTCAGGCTTTAGCGGGTATTAGCTAGCATGGCTTCCCGATCTTCTCTTTATGATCAGAAAAAGCTCGCCAGTATGATGACCGACACTTGTTAGTTCTTCAGGATAGAGTTCGTCGGGGTGATGCCAGGGATGTGACTATTGGTGATGACAAAGTTATGAGGATGCAGGGTCGTATTTGCGTGCCCAATGTGGATAGTATTCGAGAGTTGATATTAGCAGAGGCTCACAGCTCGCGATATTCTATTCATTCGGGTGCCGCGAAGATGTATCAGGATTTGAGACAGCAGTATTGGTGGAGGCGAATGAAGAGAGATATTGTTGAGTATGTAGCACGGTGTCTCAACTGCCAGCAGTTCAAGTATGAGCACCAGAGACCAGGCGGGTTGCTTCAGAGGTTAGATATTCCAGAGTGGAAGTGGGAGTGAATCACTATGGACTTTGTAATTGGGCTTCCACGGACTTCGAAGGGTTTTGATGCTATATGGGTCATTGTGGATAGATTGACCAAGTCCGCGCATTTCATTACTGTCAGTACTACTTATACTTCAGAGCAGTTAGCTGGTATTTACATTAAGGAGATTGTCCGGTTACATGGAGTTCCGATTACTATCATTTCTAACAGAGGCACTCAGTTCACATCTCAGTTTTGGAGGGCCGTACAGAGAGGTATGGGTACTGATGTAGAGTTGAGCACTGCATTTCATCCCCAGACTAACGGGCAGTCATAACGGACTATTCAGATTTTGGAGGATATGTTACGGGCTTGTGTGATTGATTTTGGTGGTTCATGGGATCAGTTTCTACCACTAGCGGAGTTTGCATACAATAACAACTACCAGTCCAGTATTCAGATGGCCCCGTATGAAGCGTTATATGGTAGGAGGTGTAGATCTCCGGTTGGTTGGTTCAAGCCTGGCGAGGCTAAGTTATTCGGCACAGATTTGATTCAGGATGCGTTGGAGAAAGTGAAGTTGATTCAGGAGCGACTTCGCACGGCGCAGTCTAGGCAGAAGAGCTATGCGGACCGGAATGTCCGGGATGTGTCATTTATGGAAGGTGAAAGGTACTGCTGAAGGTATCACCCATGAAGGGTGTTATGAGGTTCGGAAAGAAAGGAAAGCTGATTCCATGGTTTATTGGTGCTTTTGAGGTACTTCAGAAGGTTGGAGAGGTGGCTTATAGACTTGCCTTGCCACCCATTCTATCGAGTGTTCATCCGGTATTTCATGTGTCGATGCTCAGGAAGTATGTTGGTGACCCGTCTCATGTGATAGACTTCAGCACAGTTCAGCTCGAGGGTGATATGTCATACGAGGTTGAGCCAGTAGCTATTTTAGCCCGCGAGGTAAGAAAGTTGAGGTCTAAGGATATAGCATCAGTGAAGGTGCAGTGGAGAGGTCAGCCAGTGGAAGTGGCTACTTGGGAGACCTAGCGGGAGATGCAGAGCAAATATCCTCACTTGTTTAAGACTCCAGGTATGTTTCTAGACCCGTTCGAGGACGAACGTTTGTTTAAGAGGGGGAGAATGTAACGACCCGATCTGTCGTTACGTAGAACCTGCATTATAATTACTGTTATTGACTTTTTATAGGTTGTTTATACTGTTATTGATGTGTTAGAGTTGGTAGGCTTGAAATCAGAATGGTTGTAGTGAGAGTTTAGTCACCTAGTCTTTAAAAATAGCCTTAAAGTTGGGAAAGACAACTGAGAGTTGACTTATTGGTAAACGACTTCGGAATGCGGATTTTATGCCTCGAATAGCTTTGTTAGGTGACTTGGGACGTAGGAGTGTGTTCAGAATATTTTTGTGATGTCCGATGTAGAATTAGGCTTGAATTGGCGAAAGTTAGTTTTTGGTGATTTCCGGTCGGCACTGAAAAATAGTCTATCAAGGTCGGAATGGGATTCCGATAGTTGGAACAGGTTAGTAATATCATTTTGGATATGTCTGCAAAATTTCATATCAATCGGAGTTGTTTTGGATAGTTTCGGCATCGTTGGTGGATTTTAGAAGTTTCAAGGTTCTTAGGCTTGAATCCGATGTGATTTTGGTGTTTTGAGGTTATATTTAGTGTTATGAGAGTGCAACTAAGTTTGGATGGTCATATGTGATGTGTTGGTATGTTTGGTTGGGGTCCCGAGGGGCTCGAAATTGATTTGGATGGTTAACGGGAAGTTTGGAACTTGAAATATGCAGCTTCAACTGCTGGTGCTGGTGTAACCGCACCTGCGAAAGTTTGACCGCAGGTGCAGGCCCGCAGGAGCGAGCCAAGCTCCGCAGATGCGAAGTTGGGTGAAATGAGGGAATTCCGCAAGTGCGAGGTATTTTCTGCACCTGCGAAGCCGCAGATGCAGAAGGACAAGCGCAGGTGCGGAGGCCGAGTTTTTGGGGGTCCTCCGCAGGTGCGCTTAAGTGGCCGCAGGTGCGGAACCACTGTTCAGAAAATATATAAGCAAGCCTTCGCGAATTTTAACCCTTTTTCCACCATTGTTTGTACGGGTTCCGAGATTTTTGAGGGATTTGGAAGAGGGAAACGTTGGTGCATCATTGAGGTAAGATTTTTGGACTTAATAACTCAATTATAGGTGAATTAAGACCTTAATATCAGTGTAAATTCATGAAAATCAGTAGGAAAAGGGGAAGTTAGGGCTTGAGATTAGGAGACCTTTAGGGGTCGATTTGAGGGTTTAAACGGACTCCGATTTTAGCGTTCTTTATATGTACGGACTCGTGAGATGATGAAGAACATTTTGGTATAAAAACTTTCCGAGTTCCGAGATGCGGGCCCGGGGGTCGAGTTTTGACCGATTTCGGGTTTTGTGCTTAAAATCGATATTTTTCAATTGGAATTCATTCCTTAAGCATAATTTGATGATAAAGGTCTGATCTTTATAGATTTGGAGCGCTCAGAGGTTGATACGAGAGCCAAGCGTATTGCGGAATAGTTTTCGGGCTAGTTTGAGTTAAGTAATGTCTTTAAATCCTGTCATGAGGGTATGAAACCCTGGACTCTGCACCCTTTCACAGGTTTTGGAATACAAAGATTGGAACTTTGGAAATATATTCCCTATTTAAGCAACTATTGAATTGCGAAATCGATTTTAAAGCCTATGCTTAATAGTATTGATATATTTTTTATATGATTTGGGTTATAAGTCATGTTTGGGGCCTCTTGCCGATCTGTTTACCCCTTGGGGGATTTTTTACAAGCCTATGCTTAATAGTATTGATATATTTTTTATATGATTTGGGTTATAAGCCATGTTTGGGGCCTAGTGCCGATCTGTTTACCCCTTGGGGGATGTTTTACTATTTTCCTCATTGATATGTTATGATTTTCACTCAGTCTTTTCTTGATAATTATTTTGACACTCAGAGTATTTTGATACTATTTCTTGAAAAATGAAACACTGTTTTTGGGTCGAGAACCCGGTATATTTATGGCCTGAAGGGCAAGTTGAGAGTGTCTACTGAGTGAGGCTGCGTGCCTATATTGTGAGTATGTTATGATATGAGTGAGGCCGCGGGCCTATATTGTGAGTTATTTATGCCATGATGTGGCTTGTTATAGCGCTTGGGATGTAGGATCCCCTCCGGAGTCTGTACACACCCCCAGTGAGCGCAGGTACCTAATGAGTGATGTTGCCCGCGGGGCTGATACTGAGTGATTGTGAGGTTGCCTAATGGGCTAATATTGAGTGACTGTGAGGTTTCCTGATGGGCTGATACTGATGGAAATTGTTACGAGAAATGATTATGGCCCAAGGGGCAGATTTATGACGATTTTACTGAGTTTTTGAACTATGATTCACTTCGTTTACAAACTGATTTTTACTGAGAGTTTTACTGAGATATATATTGAAATTATACTTGTTTCAAGGGATTTTTGAAAATTGGTTTTTGAACTTATTATTTGATGAATATTTTATGGTGATTGGTGTTTTTACTAGTTTTGTGAATTGGTGTATCTGTGCTGTGTGTTTTATATTTCTCAGACTGCGATTTATTTTCATTAATACTGAGTTGGCGTACTCATCATTAGTCCCTGTGCCTCTGTGCACAGATCCAGGTACCAATTTGGAGTCTTGTTCGTTAGCAGCAGCTTTACAGGATTTCGAGGTAGCTGTCCAGCGTCCACAGCTTCTCCATTTGCCTTCCTTATTTAGTTTTAGCATTTCATTCCTAGACTTTATTTAAGACATTAGTAGAGTTAGCTTTATTTCGTAGATGCTCGTGACCATGTTGACTCCAGTCTTGGGAGGTCTTGTTTAGAGTCGTTTAGACTATTATTGGGACGCTAAGACTTAAAGAATTTATTTATGCTATGTTTGTCGTTTATTATTGAATTGTGAATTATTATAATAGAACAAATGCGTAGCAATGTGATGGTTGGATAGCCTAGTTCCACGATAGGCGCCATCACGGCTTGTTAGGATTTGGGGTCGTGACAGTATTCTTCTCAAAGTAAAGCCTACAAGGTGTACAACAACCGGACTCAGTGTGTTGAGGAGAGTGTTCATGTAATCTTTGACGAGTCCTATATCTCCTGTGAGAAAATCAAGAAGGATGATCAAGATGGAGATCCACTGCTAGTTCCGGGAGAGGTTATTGATATGGAAAATGGAAAGGCAGACATGATGAGTCAAGTAAAGGATACAGGTGAAGACAATGCAATCTCTTCCTCGTCTGCCAGAGAGAAACCAGGTACTACAATTACAACCACTGAAGCTGAAGAAAGAGTGGTTGATGCAGTTCAAAGTACTCCACATGTAGCAGAAAGAAGGATACAAGGGAACCAGTCAGGCTTTCCTAGCTCCTCTACAAATGAAATTTAAGTGCCCAACTGGAAACACAAAAGCTCTCATCCTCTCAAAAATACAATCACGCATCTGGATTCAGGAGTCCAAACCAGATCAAAGGCTAGAAATTCACTTGCCTTCTCAGCATTTCTCTCCCAAATAGAGCCAAAAAACATTAAGGAAGCCTTGAAAGATGCAGACTGTATCACAACCATGCAAGATGAGTTGCATCAATTCGAAAGGAACAAAGTATGACACCTAGTACCTAGACTTTGAGATTGAACCATCATAGGGACCAGGTGGGTATTCAGGAATAAGCTTGATGAACATGGGAACACTACAAGGAACAAGGGAAGGCTAGTGGTCCAAGGCTACAATCAGGAGGAAGGAATTGATTATGATGAGACTTTTGCTCTAGTTTCTCGTATGGCAGCTATCAGAATCCTCATTGCCTTTTCATCGCATATGGAATTCACTCTGTTCCAAATGGATGTCAAAAGTGCATTTCTGAATGATTTCCTCAAGGAAGAAGTCTACAACCTCCAGGTTTTGAATGTCATGAAACCCTGAATATGTGTTCAAATTGGAAAAGGCACTGTATGGATTGAAGCAGGCTCCCCGAGCTTGGCATGAAAGGTTGTCAAATTTTCTATTAGAAAATGGCTTTGCAAGAGGAAAAATTGACAACACTCTGTTTCTAAAGAAACGAGGGAGGAACCTGCTCATTGTTTAGGTATATGTTGATGATATCATTTTTGGGGCAACAGCTGATTCACTATGTGAGGAATTTGCCAAACTCATGGGAAGTGAGTGCGAGATGAGCATGATGGGTGAGTTGAATTTCTTCTTGGGTCTTCAAGTGAAGCAGTCCACAAAGGGAACATTTATCAGTCAGCAGAAGTATATAAAGGAGCTTCTGAAGAGGTTTGATATGGAATCATCTAAAGTGATTGACACTCCCATTGCCACTGCTACTCGACTGGATATGGATGAATCTATCTCTCCTGTGAATCAAACAATGTATAAAGGCATCATTGGATCTTTCCTCTATCTTACTGCAAGCAGGCCAGATATTCTATTCAGTGTGGGACTACGTGCAAGGTTTCAGTCAAACCCCAAGGAATCTCGTCTGAAGGCTGCCAAAAGAATCCTGAGATATCTTAAGGGAACACAGGACCTGGTTCTGTACTACCCTTTAGGTGACAATTTTAATCTTATTGGGTATGCTGATGCTTATTATGCAGGTTATCTTGTGGACAGGAAAAGCACATCTGGAATGGCTCACTTCTTGGGGTCATGTCTTATCTCATAGGGCACAAGAAAGCAAAATTCAGTAGTTCTTTCAACAGCTGAAGCAGAATATGTTGCAGCAGCATCCTGCTGTGCTCAGCTTCTGTGGATCAAGCAACAACTGGAAGACTTTGGAATGTACACTGATTGTGTACCTCTATTGTGTGATAACACAAGTGCACTCAACATGGCCAAAAATCCAGTCCAACACAAGAGACCCAAGCACATTGATGTGAGACATCATTTTCTCAGAGATAATGTAAAAAAGGGGCTTATATACATGAAGTTTTGAAGCGCAAAAGATCAAATTGCAGAAATCTACACCAAATCTCTGAGCAGAGAACACTTTGAGAAAAATAGGCTGGCACTGGGGATAATAAAGCCTAATTGAGGACCTGATTCCTCCATATGGCTAGGTTGAGCATTTTTTGAAAGACTGGTCAGGAACCTGGTTCGTGTACCACAGGTAGTCTTTTGCTTTTCTCATACATATCTCAAAAGAAACAAAAATATTTCCACATCATCCACCTTTTCAGACTCTAAATGTCACGTCTTTTCGTTCAAATCCTTTCACTTACTTCTGAAGCGTTGCATCTTCCCACGTATATGTCGTCGTTTCAGAACCCGTTTCTCTTCCCTACATAATTGTTATTCGCCTCATTATAACCTTCTCACTCCCAAACCTTGAACCACCATCTATGTCTTCCTCAGTCTCTCCAATACCTTCAAGCAAAAATCTTCTACCATAGATGAGGATCGGACAACTCTCCCTACAACTGATGAGAAAAATCACGAGTCTTTTCCTGTAGAAACCCCTCCAGTCATCCCTTCTTCTACCATTGTTCCAATAGAAATCCCTAAACCAAATTCTTCTTCACCTTCCACCCATATCTCTACTCTCTCTGACTCTACTGCTCCTCTAAGTGTTGAGAACTCAGACAACCCTAAGAATGAAAACTTCTCTCCTATGTTGCCTGATACACTCAAAGAACAGAGTAAAGACGATATTCTAGTTCCAGAGGAAAAGAGTGAGTCTCCATCGGCAGAAAAAGCTTCTCCTGAAAGTGCTAAGGGTTCTAAGGAAAAGTCTGATCAGTCTACAGGTACTCCTGTCTCTTCTGTGTTTGCCCCTATGGAACCTCAAGAGAGGGATACCATAGAAAATATGTTGGCTATTACAACTGAGGGAATCATTGGTGAGGAAATATCTACCTTGCTTGAGTCTCAGGGGGAAGAGACTCAGCCCTTAGTGGGAGAAGGAACGATGGTTCTCTTTGAACAGCCTGCACTGGAAGAGGATACTAGGACCCCTCTTGATGAACCTGACCCCTCTCCCGAGGAAACATCAGGAATCATCTTCCCAGGTCAGTTTTGACCCTGCTCCTTCTCCTCACTTTGATGTTGAGCCCTTGGAAGTAGTGGCCCCTGTTATGAGGTCTAGTGATGAAGAAGATGAGGATGATGTTGCTCTCAGTGTGTTCTTTAAAGTAAGGAGGCTAGTATCAACTCCTGAGTCCCCTCATAAGAGACCTACCACAAGGTTGTAGAAAAAGGAGGCTTTTGAGTCTGCTCTCAAGAAAAGTAAGATAACTAACAGGAAGAAGAAAAAAAAGGTTGGTTAAGGAGGGTGAAACTGTTTATGACAAGAATATCCCAGTTGTGGAAGTTGATGAGGAATCCCTAGAGGAACCAAGTTCCTTGATCAAGAAGTCTCAGAAAAAGAAGCAATCTACTGAGAGTACTTCAAAGGAAGTTGTTGGAACACCCAGTGAAAAGTCAGTGAAGGATAGTGGCAAGTTGAAGGAAGTGGTAGTAAAAAAGAGTTTGTGTCTGATAAGGATGTGCAAGTGAAGTCTATTGGGAAGGTTAAGTCCAGTGGAAAGTCTGTGAAAAGGAAATTGGAGGATGTGAAAGAACCTGGTTCTGTGAAGAAGGCAAGAAGTGGAAATATATCTGGTAAAGAAAGGTTAAGGTATCAGAAAGTGATGTGGGGTCGTACTTTTGACCCTGGGATATATGAGATGGATGGAATGCACCAAGTGCTTGAGATGGTTGAGTTTAAACAGTGGGGACACCTATTCAAGGTGGATGTGCCCAAAGTATATGAGGAAGAGGTTCAAAGTTTCTATGCAGACCTCTTTACTGTTGAATCTGATCACATTTGCGCATTGGTGAATGGTGTAGACATTGTTATGGACTATGCTATGTTAGGAGACATACTTAAAGTTCCTACTGAAGGTTTGTCTTCTGTTAGAGGTGCATGTGGCTCAAACATTAGGCGTGCTATAGTTAAGGAGAGAGTAGTGCAGCAGGGGGACGGGTGCATAAGAAAGCTTTGCTTCCTATTTTTCAGCTGCTTTTTGAGTTGGTGAACAAGGTCTTGCTTCCTCGCGCTGAGAGGAGATCCATCACATCCAAGGATGATCTGTATCTGATGGAAGCACTGGATGAGTTCCAAACTGTTAATCTGCCAGCCATAATGATTGAGCATATGCAAAAGGTGGCAGCATTCAAAAATGGAAACCATGGCCTCCCCTATGGATTTTTCCTAATGCGTGTCTTCAAATTCTTTAACGTGCCTTTGGGACAGCCTAAGATGGGGACCAAGAAACAAACCTTTTCTAACACTACACTAGAGGAGTGTGAGTGCATCGACGAAAGTGGAGGGGTAGGAAGCAGTTCAACGATCTCCCAGCTTATAAATGCTCAAAATAGTGCTACTAAAGAGATCAGAAAGTTGAAGGCAAGGAATGCCATATTAGAGACTCAGCTCAATTAGGCCCAAGAGGCACCAGGGTCTTCTAGTTCTTCAAATGCATAGGTTGCTCGTCTGACTAAGGAGAATGCTGATCTCAGGCAACAGGTTGAGAACTTGAGGGAGAAACTGCTCGCTAAGCAAATGTCTGCCAATGCTCGGATAGATCTCGTTCTCAACACTCTTGCTGCCTCTTCCTAGCCCTCTTCCTCTAGTGTTCCCTAGGCTAATCCTTCAGTGACCAGTGTCTCAGTTTATCTCTCTTGACAGTGTTTTGATGAGGTTATGGTGGTTGTTTTTGTTTTTCTTTTTGGTTTGTGGATGGAAATCACAAGTACTGCTCTCGTGTAAACAGTCCAAACTTGTTTTCGTTGTTTGAATGAAAACTCTCCTTCTTTTGCAGCAAATGTTTTTGTTTTGTTGTTTCTCTTTCTATCATGTTTGTGTGCACACAAGTGGCATGAGTTAACTAAGCTAGACTTATTTATGCTAATTGCTTGTTTGTGTTTTTTATGTTGCTTGATAAATTGAAGGAATTAAGATGAAACAGTGGACTGAATAAAGGGGAAGCACAAAGTCAGGGAGAACTTGTGAAGTTCCTGTTACTTTATTTGGTTTTTGTTGCTCTGTATAGGATTACTAATTTTTAAGTTTGTCATCATCAAAAAGGGAGAAATTGATGGGTTTATAGTACCTTAGCTTTATGTTTTGATGATCTAAAAAACTTATTGTTAAGAACCAGATAAGGAACCTGATACATACTTAGTACACAGCTCAAACATTAGACTCAAGCTAATGAGAGTTGCTATGACTTCAAAAGATGAAGAATCAACTCAGGGACCTGATCTCCTTCAGTTCCCCTGGAAACAGTGCGAAGTCAACTCTCCACGGCTGGAAAGTGATTGCATGCACTGTACATGCAAACAGTATTGCATAGTGCAGCAGTCACTTCCATTGGGAAGGACCTTGTACCAACCTTGTGATTACATCATTCAAGTGATGTCATCTAAGTTGGATTAGAAATTAACATTACAACAAAACATCACTCGAACACTTGAGAATTCAATTCAAGCACTCCAAGCATCTAATAATCAAGCATTCAATTCTCAAGTGCATCAAGAACAAAGTACAACACTACTACGGACCAGTTCCTACAACAAGTCTTTGTATGTCCTTAGTTGAGTTGTAACTTTGTAATTATTCTTTATTGTAATTCCTACCTTACTTATCTAGCATCATTAATTAGGAACTCTTTGTAAATCATAAACCTTAGTGTTTGTGTCGTGACTAGAGTTAGTCATGAGTTGAAATCTTTATAATAGGTGTATTGCAAAGTGTCTTGTAATAGGTGTATTACAAGTTAGTGAGGGATTAAAAGTTTAACTCCTAGGTTGGATAGGTTGTAATCTAAAAGTTGCTCATAGTAAAGTTGAAATCCTACCAGTGTAGGTCATGGTTCTTTGATCCCCTTGAACAGGGATTTTTTCACGTAAAATCCCTTGTGTCATTTACTTACTGTTGCATTAGCTTATTCTGTGGAAACTGTTATAGGACATGGTCTCTATACAGTTTGGTGGACTCATATATTCTATCAGTATGCCTAAGAAGTCTTGGAGAGAGGTTATTAGGCGAAACATGGCGCGGCTGAAGCTGACCGAGGATATGGCCCTGGACAAAAGGGTGTGGAAGTAAAAGATTAGGGTAGAAAGTTCGTAGGAAGTCAACTGTTTCTCTTTGTCTTACGCAGTTCGTTAGCATTAGTGTTGGTAGGATATCTTTTTATTCACGGATTGCTATTATTACCTAGGGTTTAACTGTGTTCTTGGATTTGATCTTATTTTATCTTGTTGTTATTCCTACTTGTTGCAATTACCTGTTTTTCAGTCGTTCTTTAGCTGATGGTCTATCGGAAACAGCCTCTCTGCCCTTCCAGGGGTAGGGATAAGATTGCGTACATCTTACTCTTCGCAGACCCCACATGTGAGAAACTACCGAGTTTGTTTTTGTTGTTGTTGGTATATGGATCGTGAGCCAAAAGTACCCTTGGCAAATATTTGCTCAATATCAGGTAGTTTGTGCTCTGGATTTGCTCAATTTCAGATGACCCGTGAATTTTCGTGCAAAAGCACCAAGCCGCTAATACCTCTAACGCGTCTCTCCTTGATCCAACTCTTGCTCCAATTGCCCCATTTTATCTAATTATCCTTATTTCTTATAGAGATTTAATTTTTAATACTATAATTGAATTTTGTTTTATATTCTGATTTCTTTTATAGCCAGTGATCTTTTTCTATAAATTAAGATTTGTGTAAACTTAAAAAATAATTTTACCTATATGATGAATTTTGAAAGGAATAAAATTGAATTATTTTTCTAGTTAGTAATTAATTCAAATCCGGGAAAAAGGTCAATTCACATACTTAATGATGTGTTTTAATCACTAATAGAAATGATTTATTTTTTGAGGATTTAAATTATTAATATTAGCTCATAGAATAAAATAAATATATAATTATAATTAATTTTTATCCACAAAATTATACTGTTATCAAATGATAAAAAATCAAATGTTTGCACTTTATGTTTGTCGTAGCATTAGTAAATGACTTTGTCAATCACTTTTATCTCTCTTTCTCTTTTTATTATTAAATATTTTTGTAATTATTTTTTCTAATAATGTTTTAAAATCGACATTAAAATTCATATCTAAGCAAAATATTGATCGAAGAATAAAATTAATAGTGAATGGACCAATCTCACAAAGAATACGCGTAGCATTTATAGGTTAATACTAGTTTGATTAACGGACGCAGTAAACTACTTCCTCTTTCTTTAATTTTATTTGTTTATATCATAATTGTTCACCTAAAATTTAGCATGATTATACAATCTTTTTTTAGCTAAAAAACGTTCAATTATTTAAAATTTATATATAAAGTAAAACATATAAATATTTGGTGTTATTGACTGTAGTTTAATTTTAAATTCATAGATTCTGTAAAATTTTAGGGAATTGAAGAAGATTAGGGTATTGGGAGGGAATTGGGAAATTAGGAAAAATAAAATACCCAAACAATAAATTATAAATTGTGTGTAATTATTCTAATATTATGTAAGAAGATCATTAATGTACTTTTACATAAATAGTCTAATTATTAATATATATATATATATATATATATATATATATATAACTTTAATAATTTGAAAGTCCTAAATATAAGTATCTATTACTTAATTCAAATAAGAAAAGGTATAACACGTAATAAATCTTATTTAATTTTAAAGTCCTAAATATTATAGAAGAATAATCAAATGACTATTTTGTCTAGTGTGAACTCTATTTTAAAAGGGTAAAAAAGAAAAACGACATTTCGCTGAAGGTTTTCGTGCTCATAATATAGTACAAATATAGATGAATTAGAGTACTATTTTGCACTCTTAATATATGTTCTATATGTTCTGTTTTTTCAACTATTCTTTTATTTTTCACATTTTGCCCCCTAACCTTATCATTTTAAAATTACAAAATAGCTCATTTGTGGGGGAACTATATTATATTTTTAAACTTTATGCATTGATGGTTGATGATAGGCTATAATTGTGTGTTTTATGCCTTGTAGGAGTGATTCCGAATTATATAGATGTTATGGAATGAATTCAAGTAATTTAGTGCTTTGAAGTCTGAGTAAAAGCCCAAGAAATTAAGCCGGGATCGTGTCAAGGGTCAAATTTGATAGTTAAGAACAAACGAATACTCGAGTAGGCATATTGCATACTGACTAGTAAAATGGATATAATTCTTTTCTCCGAACTCCATTTGGGCTATATAATATATTGTTGAAAATCTAACTCAAAGGGATACAACTTTCATGTTTTACGTTTTTCCAAAATCTAAACGAAACAAGGTGCAAAACGCAGTCGAAACCGCGACCGCGGACCTGGCACGCAAAATGGGGCAGAAACTTTTCGATATGCGCGGCCGCGCTACTCCAGACCTGGAAAATCATCATTTTTCGCGTAGGAGAAGGTATAATTGTTTGGGCCCGACCCTACTTGGTATATATACATGGAAAACGGTATTTTGGAGAGATTGGACATATTTTTGACAGAGATTCGACCTAAGGAGGCAGAGACACAATAGGAGCAAGGCGAAGAATTCTTCTACGAGTTTTTCCTTCCTCTTCCTATTTTTCATTGTTGGTTATGACTTCTAGTATTGTATTTTTACATACTTTTATGAATAGCTAATTTGTTATCTAGGGTTTTGATTGAACCTTTTGTAAGATAAATTCTTGTTATGTTTTTATATAATTGAGTCGTTGGATTTCTCTACTTGTTTAACTATATTATTCTTGTGGTTGGTTGAAGAGCTCTCAATTGACTGTGCCTATTAAGTGTGTATTACTCGGGAGAGAGTGCATATTTAGGTAGTTATTGAACAACATCACTCTCAAAATATATGAGGAAACAATAATCGAGGGTTTAAAGGTGGGATTAGGGATAACGAAACCTTGGGTGCGATCTAAGTGAGCTGTAATTAAATCCAGCTAGCATAACTCGCGAGAGTATGCCTAGTAAATTATCGTAATTACTCGGGAGAGATTTACGGTAGTCAAAGCGCTCATGATCAGTAGAGAATACTTAGGTGAAGTTATAAAAGACATAGCGGGAAGGATTCCAACAATTGGGGAAATCATAACTCTAGACCTCCTTAATCTTTTCTCCAACCTGTAGTATCTTTAGTGTTAATTTACTATTTTAATTTGTTAGTTAATTAGTTAAACACAAGAATCTTAATATCCATAAGTTAGGAATTGTTCAAGTTTGTATTTAGTTCTCTATGGGATTCGACTCCGGACATGTAAACCGGATTATATTTGCAACAACCGCTTAGTCCTTTTTATAAGGCATAGTTGGGCGTGATCAAATTTTGGCGCCGTTGGCGGGGAACTAACGATGTAGTTGTAGGTGTACATATTTCTAGGTTGCAAGTTTGAACTTTTATATTTGTTTTCGTGTATTTGATTATTTATTTATTTTTGATTTGAGAGACATGGCATCTTGGAGTTATGAGAGTTTTGATGTTGGTAATTCTACTTTTGATCCTCGTTATGCATATTGTGGAGGAAACCACCCATGGTAAAATTATCAAAATATTCCCGAGAGCGAGTTATGTGCACCAACTCAATCTTATGTGTGGAATGTGTGTGATATGTGTGGTGGTCAAGATGGTCACTTTCATGGTTGTGCTTATATTTCTTATCTCCCCCCAACCCCTTACTTTGATGGTTCTTCTTTTTCTTGTGAAGTTAATAGGTACAAAGAACCCAGGTATGAGGACCTGAAAGAGATCGAGGATATGCTAAAGTGCCTTATGGAACAATATGATAAAATACAGTTGCAGATAGAAAGGCAAGAGGCAACTACTCACATTGAACCTTGTAAAGTGCAACAATCTTACATTGTGGATAATAGCCAAGAAGAGCATGAATTGGCTGCAGAAATTGCCATTATAATTGAAGATTTAAAAAAATACGAGGAAATGCTAGAGGAGGAGGTCATAGTAGAACACCAACAATCAATCGAACTAGATTTTGAGGATGCCGATGTCGTAGAAGAGATACTAGAGTCAACCAAGGATATTGAGGATACATATTTAGTTGACTCTAGTGTCATTAGTGTTGAGGATGTTGACAATCCCAATGTTTATGTAGTTGAGCGCATTGGTACACACTCCAAATACTTTTCCACATTGTGTTTGGATGATGATATGGAAATAGAATCGTCCGAACCACTTGATGAGTCAAGGAGTAAGGAACAAGATGCCTACATTATGGAATTCTTCGTGCCAAAAAGTCGGGAATACACATCTCATCCAAAGGCCAAGGAGTGCAGAATACTACATTATTTCCTTGGGCTAGTTAGATTCGTTCCACCGCCCCAAGAGCATAATCATAAACTTGAAGCAAAATTTGGGGTCCAATTCATAAGTTCAAAGTGGAGGCAGAAAGTGATTCACGTCGTGCCGCGACGTTAAATCAAGCGGCTTGTTGGGAGGCAACCCATCTTTACTGATTTATTTTATTATTATTTTATTATTTTTGTATTATATAATTTTTGTAGTGTCGATTTTTTATTTTCTAGGAGCATGGAAAGCAAAGCTATTGGAAGGATGCAACAGCAAACCATTGGTTGAAACTAAGTGTGAGATACCCGCACGAAGGACCATGCCTGGGAGAAGTCTGAGTACCCCATGAGATGCTAGTGCTTCGGCCTTTGGCCTACCAGGGAGTTTCTTTTACCCTCTTGTATGTATGGGTGTTCATTAGGGACAATGCACAATTTTAAGTGTGGGGTGAGGAGATTGTTTGGGTGACTTTCTATTCTATTTTAGTTGTGTTAGTTTAATGGAATAATTTCTTTTTTTACAAAAATAGAAACGATTGGACTTTTCCCGATGATGGATTTATTAGACAATTTTCTTGAGGGATTTAAGTCTAAAGAAAAAAACAAAAAGACTTTCTTTTGTTAGGTAGTGTAGCAATTCCCCCTTGGGTTTTTTTTTTTTTGTGTTGCGGTTCTTTTCCAAGGGTTTTATTTGAACCGAGTGTAGTTAGTTTTTTTTAGGAATAGGAGCCATTGTGTTGTGTTTTGAAGTGAAACAATATCTCTTGACTTTGTTATGCCTTGAGAATAGTGAGTACTTTGGTTGTGACGCTTAGGCTCAGTTTTTGACTCTTGTATAAGTACCTTAAATTGTATAAACTTAACTTTGCTTAACTGCTTTGACTGGAGTGTCTTGATGAATCCAATCCTGAGCGAGTTATGTGTCATGTTTGTGTGAGGTTTGTATGTATTCAGTGCATTGCATTTGATGTCTAGAACTTGCCCCCTGTGTTTGCAAAGCGAGATAGTAGTTTGTTCAGTCTTGGAAGTGATATAGGCGTTTCTTTGTTGAGCCAGATATGTATATTTTACCCACCTAATTGTTATGTATCGTAGTTAACCCTTTTGAGCATGTAATCCTGTTTCTTTGGCAACCACATTACAAGCCTTATCCATTTGTTTGAATTAACTATCTATTTGAACCTTTTAACCTCTCATGAGCACTTGAATTGTTATGAACTGTGTAAAAGTTAAAGTGTGGAGTGGTTGGTTTGGCTTTTGAGTGGAACTAATGAAATACGGAGAAAGGTGCACTATTTTGAAAAAGTAAGAGTCACTTGAAAAAAATAGTTGTATTGTTGTGGAAAAAAATGAAAAAATAATAATAATCCTTGATAAGTGGTGACTCTTGATATAATTGTGCTTAAAGAAGTATGGGGTAAAATACACTAATGTGAAGGTGTAGTTTGGTTTGACATAAGTAGGGGGTTTGAATGTTAAAGTATATGTATTAAAGTACTTAGGGAGGTGTAGTCACACTTATATCTAAATATATCATACTCGTCCCACAGCCTACATTACAACCAAATAAAGTCCTACTTGATCCTAGACTGAATGCGCTCGATTAGTAGAGTAGTACACTACGGGAAAGCCTATGGTGCATCTTTTGTGGCATATGAATATTATTTTTGAGAGTGGGTGAATTCTTTCTATCTTAAGTTCCTATGTGTTCTTAAATTTTATTGTGTGGAACTACTCTCTTTTGTTGTGTGAGGGCACTTGATTCATGAAGGAAAGGTAATCTTTGACCTCTATGTTAGAGTAAGTGGGTGAGTTGCGAATAATGTGTGGTACTTGTGAGTCAAATCTTGAGGTGAAGATGTTACGCTTTTGTGCTTAGTCTATTTTAAATATTCTTGGTGTAATGAGTCAGGAGAATTGTTTAAAAAGGTCGTATCTATATAAAGTGTAGTTTGATTGCTCGGGGACGAGAAATGGTTTAAGTGTGGGGTGTTGATGATAGGCTATAATTGCGTATTTTAGTCTCTTATTACACTCTAATTTACTGCACTTTAATTGAGTTTGAGCTTTAATCGCTAGTGTTTTGTATTGATTGTGTGTTTTATGCCTTGTAGGAGTGATTCCGAGCTATATAGATATTATGGAATGAATTCAAGTGATTTGATGCTTTTAAATCTGAGTAAAAGACCAAGGAATTAAGTCGGTATCGTGTTTAGGGGTCAAATTTGATAGTTAAGAACAAACGAAGACTCGAGTAGGCATATTGCGTACTGTCTAGTAAAATAGACATAACTCTTTTCTCCGAACTCTATTTGGTCTATATAATATATTTTTGAAATGATAACTCAAAGGGCTACAGCTTTCATGTTTTACGTTTTTCCAAATTCTAAACGGAACAGGGTGAAAAAATGCGGCCGAAACCGCGACCGCGGACCTGACGCGCAAAATGGGGCAGAAACTCTTCGATATGCGTGGCCACTAGCGCGGTCGCGCTACTCCAGACCTGGAAAATCATCCTTTTTCGCGTAGGAGAAGGTATAATTGTTTGGGCCTGGCCCTACTTGGTATATATACATGGAAAACGGTATTTTGAAGAGATTGGACATATATTTTACAGAGATTCGACCTAAGGAGGCAGAGACACAATAGGAGCAAGGCGGAGAATTCTTCTACGAATTTTTCCTTCCTCTTCCTATTTTTCATTGTTGGTTATGACTTTTAGTATTGTATTTTTACATACTTTTCTGAATAGCTAATTTGTTATCTAGGGTTTTGATTGAACCTTTTGTAGGATAAATTCTTGTTATGTTTTTATATAATATAGCCGTTGGATTTCTCTACTTGTTAAACTATATTATTCTTGTGGTTGGTTGAAGAGCTCTCAATCGACTGTGCCTATTTAGTGTGTATTACTCGGGAGAGTGTGCATATTTAGGTAGTTGTTGAACAATATCACTCCCAAAGTATATGAGGAATCAATAACCGATGGTTTAAAGGTAGGATTAGGGTTAACGAAACCTTGTGTGCTATCTAAGTGTGATGACCCAAAAGGTCACCTTATGTAGTTTAATCTATATCTGTGTTCTGAGGCTCCGAGAGCCTCTGTTAGTCTCACCTAGATACGCGTGCGCATCCCGAGCGTGTAGCCGNGACCCGGACCCGTGATTTGACGGTCCCGGAGGGTCCGTAAGAAAATATGGGACTTGGGCATATGCTCGGAATCGAATTCCGAGGTCCCAAGACCGAGAAATGAATTTTTAAAAGAAATTGTTTTCTGGAAATATTAAAGGAATGTGAAAGTGAATAATTATGTGAAAACCTTGTTACCGGGCCCGTGTTATGATTCCGGAGCCCGGAACAGGTTTATTATATATTATTTGTCTCATCTGTAAAATTTGGTATAAAACGGGCGTAAATTGAGTGGTTTCGGATAAAATGAGGTTTTGAGGTTTTAAAGAATTTGAAATGCGACTTGGAAAGTGANTTTATAACTTATCTGCAAAATTTGAGGTCATTCCGAGTGGTTTAGGCCGGTTCGGCGCGTTAAAGTGAATTCTAGGATTTCAAGTTCTTATGTTTTGAATTCAGGGGTTTTGGAGAGTGATTTTGAGTTTTAGCGTTGTATTGAGTGTTCCGTGAGTTCGAGAAAGTCCATTTAATGATTTGGGACTTGTTGGTATTTTTGGACGGGGGCTCGGGTGGGCCCAGGTGCCTCCCGGACCCCGTGCGAGGCCAAAAACCAGCAAAAAAAAAACTGCTGGTGCACAGCAGCTGGTGTTACCGCAGGTGCGGTTGCCCAGCCGCAGGTGCGAGACCGCCCCTGCGGTCCCAGCCTCGCAGGAGCGGACCCCAGCCCCCTTGCCCAAGTCCGCAGGCGCGGGACGTAGGCCGCAGGCGCAAGACCGCAGGCGCGGTCCAATCCATCGCAAGCGCGACCCTTTCCGCAGAGGCGACCAGACTTCCGCAGGGGCGGGACCGCTGATGCGGCTTCCTGTCACGACCCCAAATCCTAACAGGCCGTGATGGCGCCTATCGTGGAACTAGGCTAG